>PISW01004614.1:86206-159891 GCA_004023785.1 Mungos mungo
TTCCCCCCTCCCCCTTCCCCTTCAACTCTCAGTTCATTTTCAGCATTCAATAGTCTCTCAAGTCTTGCATCCCTCTCTCTCCCCAACTCTCTCTCCCTCCTCCGCTCCCCCTGGTTCTCCATTAGGTCTCTCCTGTTTTCCTGCTAGACCTATGAGTGCAAACATATGGTTTCTGTCCTTCTCTGCCTGGCTTACTTCATTCACTCAGCATGACACCCTCAAGGTCCATCCACTTTCCTACAAATGGCCATATGTCATTCCCTCTCATTGCCATGTAGTATTCCATCGTGAATATATACCACATCTTCTTGATCCATTCGTCAGGTGATGGACATTTGGGCTCCTTCCATGTTTTGGCTATTGTTGACATTGCTGCTATGAACATTGGTGTACATGTTCTCCTATGCATCAGCATTTCTGTCTCTCTTGGGTAAATCCCCAGCAATGCTATTGCTGGGTCATAAGGGAGTTCTATGGATAGTTTTCTGAGGAAACTCCATACTGTTTTCCAGAGCGGCTGCACCAGTTTACATTGCCACCAACAGTGTCAGAGGGTGCCCATCTCTCCACACCCTCTCCAACATCTATAGTCTCTTGCTTTGTTCATTTTAGCCACTCTGACTGGCGTGAGGTGGTATCTCAGTGTGGTTTTGATTTGTGTTTCCCTGATGATGAGTGATGCATGTGAATCTATTTTAAATAGAATTTATAAGTAAACTATTAATAGACAGAGGCCATTTATGTCCTTTGCAAGTGATGTCACATATAAGGGTCTTTTCCTTTATGTTTTAATTGCTACAAGAATGATCTAAAATTGAGCCCATATCCTCAGACCACGCTGTGATGGAAGGGGATTTGTGTTTATGAACAAGCTGGTAACTATGAAGTGAGGCAGTGCTATTTTTGGAAACTCACAGGAGCCATTTGTAAAACATAAATTAGAGGGTAGGTTGATCTTGCCTGTCCACTTTCCTTTTGAGTTTTTATTATCACAAAAATTGCTTCTTGATTTAGACTAATCCCTTTTAGAAAGATAACTTTTGACTTTCTATAATCATGTATTATTGTAGTTACTGTTTGTGTATAGGATACTCAACTTTCAAACAAAAGTGAAGATTTTGGAATTAGTAATTCCTTATTATTTTGGACTCACAGCCTCAAGATTTTAAATGTTGACATGAAAATAGTGGTTAACCTCTTTTATTTACTTCATTTTATCATGATACTTTTCTAAATCTATTTTTATGTGCCAGTGAAGTTTATAAGCAAAATAAATTTCATTCTGCAGGCATACAGAAGAAATAAAATAAATTCAGCACTAGAAAATCACACTGATAGGTACTCATTAAATTGGGAAAGTATAAGATCTAAGTCATCAAACAAACAACAACAACAAAAACAATGCAGTGTCACAGAGGACATTGTATAACAAAAGCTGCAAAGGTATCATTGCATCAGCTCTGGCTCTTTGGCTCTGTGTTCCTTCTTCCAAATGATGAGGGAGAAAAACTGCTAAGGGATGGGAAGGCAGGGGAAGATGAAGGCTGTAAGGCTGTGGTTTCTGTTCCACCTACTGTATTTCTCTCTACCTCCCATCCATCATCTCCATTGTCAATGACACCTTTGTGTTGTAGAAATTTTTGTTTTGTTTTTATAGTGCAAAATAAATAAATATTTAGTTGAGCCCTACAGTAGTTCTTCAAACATAAAATACAAATAGGATTCTTGATTCTTCCAGCAATACAGAGGCACTGAAAGAATTTTTTTTCCAGGAGAATAGGATGTTCAAAATTGTGCATTAGGGAGATTTAAAAGGCAACAGTATGTAGGGTAGACTGAAAGGAATGAAGGAGTCTAATTGAGAAAACTGGCTAGACAGACAACACTACATTGGTTTAAATAAACCTAAGAAGTTTTGGTGGGTTGAATTAGGGTGGTGTTTGAGAGAAAGGAGAGGAGATAGGTGCAGGAGCTCAATATATCTTAGATCTTGCATTCCACTCTACCTCATCTAAATTTGGTACTTGAGGCCAGCTCTGCTTGAATATCCAGGAAACTTCCCATCAGATGGCAGACCTGCTAATCCAAATCCATCCACATAGACTGATGGCTCCACTCATAGCCACACTTGCTACCAATGCAATGCACATGAGCACCTTATAGTTCTCTAGGCACCGATCTTCAGCACCTTTGATATACTGTCTGTCTAAAGAACTCTCTCTACATTGCCAGGGCTTAACTGTATTTTAAGAACCTGCTTGAGCACCATTTCCTGTATGTAGCCTTGCATAAGACTTCCAGGTGCTATAGCTGATACCCCTCCTTTGGACTCTTCTGAATCTTGTCTGAACCTGGATTTGGCACTGAATAGTACTTCCATTTAAATTCTTTTTCAACATGCACTGTGTTGGCAGTTGGTAAATATTTATTGAATGATTTAATTCTGATAATCAAAATTCCTGATTCTTATTCTACTTTATTCTTGGGTCCTATCTTCCTTGCTTCATTACACAGTTCTTACAACTAAATTCCTGCTTTAGCCCCTGTTTCTGAGTTCTCTTGTGCCAATTGCTTAGCAACACAGTTCATATTTAAGGGCTGTTCATCTGTGTTGTTTTATTGCCCCTTTCACGGCTATTGAGACCTGCCTGATAGGAAGACTTTCAGTGTCAATCCTGCCACTTGTCAGTAGAGCAACTGTGAATCATGTGACCAACCATGTGACAGCTTCCAAGTGTCATCTGCTTTAGATACATGATGACTCAACTCCTAGTTGTTGAGTCACCCCCACCCCTTCCCCACACATATCTTTTGCAGACTACCTGGTTTATAGTTGGAGAACTCTACACACTTTTATCCATACAAACAAAAGAGGGCTGACTGCTATGGATTTATGAAAATTCAGTTTTTAACCTGCCAAAGAATAGGGCATAGAGATTAATTCTTAAGATGTTTTTCAGCTTTTGAATTTTGTGTTTCAGGGAGGATGTTTTTTATTTTTCTTTTTGGCAGATTTGATGTAGACATAAAGATGGAAAGTTAATTGTTAGCTCTGGGCATTCAAAAAAGGTGAGGATTTTCACCCACTCTTCCTAAAAGGAAAAACCTATTGCCAAAAGGATTTAATTCTGGATTAATAGCTTTTGATTCAAATTGAAAATATAATACATATCAAATAACCAAATTGGTTGCATTGGGGGTCACTCAGAGAGAACATGGCTAATGTAACTTTTTAACAAGTGAAGCAAGAATGCTGGCTTCTAGACTAACTTCTGCTAGTGCCAGACTAGGAATTCCAGAGTGTGAGACTTTGGTTTTTCTAAATTCTTTCCAAGAGAGATGTGTATTTGTTGACCTTTTACTGTACAGGTGTGTAGGAGGTTTAGGTATCTGGAAAGCACTAGCTTGTGTGTCTACTGGCACCTCAGGTTGATTACAAGCTTTTGCCCTTTTATTTCAACTGTTTATTGGGTATAAGGGGCATTGATAGCAGGGCTGTTTGTCATGCAAGGCAGTCACTGACCTATTCAGTGAAGACAGACTGCCACTTGGGTCTTGACTCTGCTATGAGCTTTGCTAAGTGATGACATGAACACCCACTCAAACGTCTGAAAAATGTCTGCCTCATGAGTGCTCCATTTGATCCACCTCCCACCCCACCCTGAACACGGGTTTCCTCGCTGACCTTGCTCTAGTCTCAGGAGTGAGCTCCTTGGCCTTGATTCCATGCTGGCAGAATCAGCTACCTCCTCTAAATGTTCAAAAGGCCCTTCTTGGCAAGCATTTCTCTCCCAGATGAGTCGCAGAGCTTTGGAGGCACATTACTTCTTAGTGAGTTTCTTAAGAATGCACTCCATCTGGCTTTAGGCCCAGGGTTATCTGGAAGGAATGATATATTGGCTGACTACAACATTTGCAGAGATAAGTTTAATGAATTTCTCAGTGTTTTCAGGTGTATTCTTTACAGTTAAGATTGACTTCATGAAAAAAACTCTATGTATTCTGTGCCTGTAACTATGCCTAGGTTTTTCCCTACCTTGGAATATAAAACTTTACTCATTGCCTTCTGAACTACTGCATCCAGACAACAGCCTTTCATTAACTAATTTCTGAATAGGTAGTAGGTATTATTGATTGTGTTAATTTCTTCATCATCTATTCTCATATGAATCCTTGGCCATCTGGTTTCCATTCCTAGTGAACAACTGAAATGATATTTTTCTGTGCTTTTCTACTAGCCCTTTGTCACTTTCTGTTATTACCCATTAAATCTCTCTGTGGCATTTGGCACTGTTGACTCTCTTCTTTCCTTAAAAATGTGTTCAGGGCTCTGATTATAACACGGGATCCTTTCCTCACCTCTTCAACTCTTTATTTTTCCTTTTGATGGCTCCTTTTCTCCTTGTAGTCATTGATGCAGACTTTGTTCTTATCCCTATGCCCATCCATTTTCGAAATGAGTACTTTTATCAAATGGTAGTGACTCCCTCTAAATGTGTTAAACTGTAATTTCTCACAGAAAGTCTGTTCTATACTTCTATGTACCAACTAGTCATTTCCACCTGGATATCCAATCTATCTTCCCAAATTTTCCATTTCAAGAAATAGACAGATTGGTTTTAAGTCTTGGATCTAATCACCTATAGGTTGTGGGTCTCTGGGCAAGTTACCTTATATTGCTTAAGTTTCCTCAACTGGAGAATGGGGTGATAATGGGATAATAAAGTCCCACTTAGTGGACTTAGTGAGTAAAATTAGCACAGCATCCAGGAACCATAGCAAATGCTTTAGAAAAAAGGTAATAATTATATTACTTGTCATTGTCTACAATATTGCCTTCTCCTTAGTTCTTAAATCTAGTAATTCACCAAATTCTCTTTTGCCTTAATGACCTACTTTCTATCTCTGCTTCATTTCCACTATCTAGTGAGTGACTGTTTCCATAGGTAGAATTTAAGAACCTCTTTCCTGTGTGTTTATCATGTATTAGGCTGCTTTCCAGTTCAAAAAGTTTACCACTCTCAATGAATCCTATTCAAACTCTTCAACTATCCAGGCCTCAGCATCCTGTTCTTGCACTGGTAATCTGTTTCATCTCCTGTTACTTATTGTATAAACTTCTACTCCAGACAAGTCAATCAACTTCCTTGTCCCTGAATATGCCATGCTATTTCTGCCACCCACGCATGTCCTTTGGATGGCACTAACTGCCATGGCTGGGGAAGAGGTGATATGAGCCCCATGTGTTTTCTATGTTTCATAACTTCTTAATAAATAAATTGTTGAGAATTAAATCACTTGATTTTTTTTAACATTTAAATCAACTGATTTTGAAAGAAAGAAAATCCTTTTGAAAGTCTTGGAAAGAGGATACAAAGTTCTAGAGGGCATAAAAAGCATAAAAAATAGAAGTAGTTCATATGATTAATTCTCTAAGTTAGACTATAATAAAAAGTATTGGTTAATTGATTGAGCACTTTACAGTTTGCTTGGCATTTTACAATAAATATGACCAGAACTGTTTTCCTCTAGTTGCATCTAACTTTGCTTTCCAATATCCTTTCCAAAAAAAAGGACTATACTGCTCATTATGACCTCTAGATCCTAAAGACAAAATTAGGTTCCAGATTATATCGCACAAATCCATAGAATTAGCATATGAGTGGTCATTATCAAACAGTATATTCTTACTGGGCTCCTAATATATTCAAAGTACTGTTTTAGTGCTATGAGGAAACCTCACAGAAGAATAAAACATGTCACTTGACATACATATTCTTGACTTGGCAGTATTTTCAGTGCTTGAGTATATTTTTTCAAATATTAATTTTTAGGAAAAAATACATCTACGAAGTTAAGAATGTCAAATCCTATTACATAACTTATGATAAAAAATAATAATCTTCTGCTCCACCCTTCTCTGAGTTTCATTACCCAAAGATAACCATGATCAGGTCTTAGAGCTTTTTGTTGAGCTACTTAATTCAACATATATAAACAGTATTCCTTGGTTTTTTAATTCTTGCAAGATGAGAATTTATCTCTCTTATTATCCCTAACCTCTGCTATTTCTTCTTTTCTTTTTAAGATAATAATAATTTTTGGAAAACTAAATATTCAGGGTTTTTATTACTATATTTATATAAACACCTTTCACCATTCACTAAATAATGTATTATGATCACACTTCCTTTCTTATATAACTTTTTTCTTATAGTTAATGATTACTTCATTTTGTCATTTAAAAATTCTTGTTGTACCTCTAATTCTTAAGAAAAACACATAAAATGCTTCTCAATATGGGCAAAAACATTAAATAATCCGTCAGTTTTATCCTTAACAAGATTTCCACTCCCAGGACTCTCTTGGAATCCTCAATTTCATGATCCTCTCTGGACTGGCTGTTCTCTTAGCTTCCTGAACAACTATTATAATGGGAAATATCTTAATGTTTCTTTTGAGTTGCATCTCATGTCTTCCTCTATATTGGTTTATTCCTTTTTTTTTTTTTTGAGGCCATCCTTCACTAGCTTTCTGAGGAAGGGTTTATGAGAATACATTTTTGACAGGTCTTTTTCTAAACTTCAAACTTGATGTGTGACTGAATATAGAACTTTAGAAATCTTCATTTCACAGGATTTTGAAAGCATTGCTCTCCATTGTCTTCCATTTTTCAATGTTGCTGCTGGTAAATCCAAAATTGTGTTGATATCATTCCTCCATTGTTACCATTTCTTGTCCTTTTTTTTTTTTTTTTTTATTGAGAGAGGAAGAGACAGCACGAGCAGGTGAGGGTAAGAGAGAGAGGGAAACACAGAATCTGTAGCAGGCCCCAGGCTCTGAGCTGGCAGCACAGAGCCCCATGTGGGGTTTGAACCCACACACTGTGAGATCATGACCTGAACTGAAGTCAGACGCTCAACCAACTGAGCCACCCAGGTGCCCCTGTTGTCCTTTTTCTACTTTCTGACTTTTTGATCTTTTAAAACATATTTAGCTTTTTGTGATGTTTGGATATAATATTATGGGTTCAATCTTCTATCCTTACTTGGAAATCTTCAGTGTCATATTCGTTCTGAAACACTAAATTATATCATTGTGAAGAGTTTATTTTTGAGGTCTTCACAGAGACGTATTCTGATATGACCATGCATTGATTATTTAGTGACTGTCAATCTCACATGTTTGAAATTAATTGTCCTTTCTCAACGCATCTTATTCTTTTTTTCATTACTTGTAGCTTAGAGACAATAGTACCACTTACACCATTTTAAAAATGTGTCTATCTCTACTGATGTTTATAAACATATTTATTGGAATATAATTTAAATACTATATAATTTACCTATTTAAGTGTACACCTCACTTATTGTAGTGTAATCACAGAGTTCTATAAACATCACTACAATGTATACTCTCACACCCAAACAAAACCCTCTATCCATTAGCAGAAATTCCCCATTTTCCATTCTCTCCTGTCCTGTAATCACCAATCTAATTTCTAATTGTGTATATTTGTCTATTTTGGACATTTCATTTAAATGGAATCATACAATTTGTGGTCTTTTATGATTGGTTTCTTTCACTTAATACAGTGTTTCCAGTGTTTATCCATGTTGCTGTGGGTATCAGTATTTCATTCTTTTTTATTGCCAAATTCAACTAAACATCAAGATTTTTGAAGACAGGTTTCATTTTTGTATGTTCAACAACTAGCATAGTATTTGGTTGCTATTAATATCTAACATATTTATTAAACAGATAGAGGGCTAGTGGTAAGTCCATTTTCAAATCTGCCCTCACAATTCTACTTTCAAAAATTTTATCTGACCATCATCCCCAACAATGATTTTATTTCAAAAAAGTTTGAAAAAGATTTACATGAAAATCATTTAAATATAGATTATTCTTAGTTTCTTTTCATGGTGGGAATTGTATAGTAGCCATAACTATCTCCTTTATACCAGAACTTCATTGGGGTTTTTTTGTTTTGTACCTCAGGCATTTTATCAAGTTCACAGTCATAAACAGAGCAAGACTGAGGCAAAACTGTTTTTAGCTTAGCTCTGGAGTCTCTTTACTTTGCAGGAGGGGATATGGCCTTGATCATCAAACTGATGTAATAATTGGGTTCTTTTGGAACTCTGCTCTGATTTAGCACCATAATTTTTTTCCCCTGACAGCACTTTTTTTTTTTTCTCTTTTAATCCTTTTCATTTCTTTAAGCTGAACAGAATTAGGTCAAGGCTGAGGCATTAGCATTTCTTCTGAGGTTCTGTCAAGAACAGGTCAGATTGTGTGGTTTCCTCTCCTAGTTCTTTGTCCAGTCAACATTGGGAGGCAAAATATGTGTTAAGACTTCTAACTATGCTTTCTTTCATGGCTCCCCTAAAGTGCTGCACTCTCAAAAGAAAATTCACATACACAACAATTTAGGAAGCCTTCCCACCTCAATATCTAAGGATCATTTGAGGAGACTTCAATTTGAAGAAATACGGATGAATAAATGACTTCTCAAACTTACCTTTCTGTGATTCTAACTATTTCAAGTCCTAACACAATGACACTAAAACATGTGGAAGGTAGTGTCGTAAGATAGGTATGACTGAGCAGATACCAAAAATTAAACTCACATCTATTTGTGGGCTATAGTTTCCATCTATGTTTATGACTTCAATAAAAGGATTTAATTTTTTAAACTAGTTTAGTGGCCTTGAATTGTTTTTGAACAGCTGGAAATCTTTTACAGTAACATCAAAGGTGATTACTCCTTCATGGCAAGAGATCAGGGGGTTTGTGTCTCTTGGATTGATGTTAACTCAAACATTTTTTTTTTTTTTTCTGAACACACACACAGTATTTTTTTAAATAAGTCTTTTATTCTGAATTCAGGGGCTATGAAAGGGCTTCACATGCCCTCCGTAGGGGAGCTCAAACCCAACAATGCAAACATCGGACTTTATCCTTATGTTTCTTCCTCAAAAAGATGAGAAGGACACAGGGGAAAGTTTGCCTATTTTTATCCATGAAACAAGGTCACTAAATATGTTATGTCAGTTAAATCAAATTCCTATCTTTAAAAAATGTTTCTATATTATATACTCGATTTTTTTTTTGCTATAATTCAAGAGTGACATGAGTTCTGTAACTATTATTTTCCTAGTCGGTTATTAGAGTCTAAATTTTTGGTTGACATTTTTGAAATAAATATAGCTTCTGAAGCACTAGCATTCTGATTTAAAAATCTGACTACATTAGAAGAAAATTAACCTTTTCAAAAAACCACTGTTCTAAGGGATGATTTTAATCAAATGAGCTTTAAATGTTGTACCTGCATTTAGAGTTTTTAGAGGGATTGCAATTCCCCAATGATCTACATTTTCAAGGAGAAAAAAATGAAATTATGAGAAATGTAACCATAAAAATTACAAAGAAGATCCTAAATGACATCATTAAAAAAAAACTCGAATGTTTTTTGAAGTAACATCAGGTTCAGAAAGCAAAGTAGAAAATGACTTTAAGTAGTTTGATATATATATTCAAAGAAAAATATCAGGTCGTATCAATATCCAGTAAGGAGAAAGGTTTCTGTTGGAATCCTCTGTGATATGTTTATTCATTTATTTCATATCTGATAGGTACTTACACTGTATAAAATGTTGCGGGAGGGTTTAGGGAACTCTTGCGGAGAAGTCCCAGATCTCTTGGACAGAACAGATTGTTAAGATATGAAACACTTCCTATACATATTAAACATTTGATTTGGAACATTTGATTAAACATATGATTTGAAAATCACAGTGCAAAAAATGTTTAGTCTACAAACTGAAGTATACAAGATACGTTTTTACTCTTGGTAAGTTGGCTTAATTTGGTATCCATGTCCTGATATCCTGAGTATCAGGGAGATACTGAAAAGCATCTCCCCTCAAGAATTCTTGGTGCACCTTCTTTCTCTGGGGGTAGGCTGATATGTTGAGGCTTGTTATGAATTGAATTGTCTGGCCCCAAAATATATGCTGAAGTTCTAACCTGCAGTACCTCAAAATGTGCCTTACTTGGAAATAGGGCCATTGTAGGTATAATTAGTTAAGATGAGGTTATACTGAAGTCATATGGGCCCTTAATCCAAGGTGACTAGTTCTTATAAGAAGAGAGACATGCTGAGAGAAGACGGCCATGAGGTGATGGGGACAGAGACTGGAGTGATGCATCTATAATCATAGAACACCAAGGATTGCCAATACCTCCAGAAGCTGCAAGAGGCAGGGAATGGTTCTCCCCTATAGACTGGGCCTGCTGACACCTTGGTGTTAGACTTCTAGGCTCCAGAATTATGAGACGCTAACTGTCTGTTATTCTAATTTTTTAAATTTTTTACATTTATTTATTTTTGAAAGACAGAGACAGAGCACGAACAGGGGGAGGGGCAGAAAGAGAATGAGACACAGAATCTGAAGACAGGCTCCAGGCTCTGAGCCAGCTGTCAGCACAGAGCCCAATGCAGGGCTTGAACCCATGAACCGTGAGATAATGATCTGAGCTGAAGTCGGCCGCTCAACCAACTGAGCCACCCAGGTGCCCCTGTCTGTTATTCTAAGTCACCTGGTATGTGGTAATTTGTTAGGAAATGAATACAAGGCCTTATACCAGGCAAGGCGTCCCCGTGAGGAGGCAGAGCATCTGGTCTCTGGTTTTCTGGACACATAAATACGAGCAGGCCACTGGTCCTGTTCACCTGACTCTTCCGGCCTCATAGTCTCTGATGTTTGAATACCTTGCTTGGGACTTGGGTACTTTTTAGGAGACAGGAACCTCTGAATTCTTTGCCTGATAAGTGACACACGTCGGGGTACTGCCCAGGAGGAGTAAGCCTTCCCATTTCCTCTCCTAGCCCTGGGAAAATGTTTACTATTTTGGCGGAAAGCCCCTTTCTCCTGCCTGCTTTCCCAGACTATTCTGTTTCTTTGTTCAAAACTTGTGTCCCTTTAACCCTTTCTCAAGTCTTGTAAATTCTCCTAAAGGATTAGATTTTTGAAAAACTTCAAGGAGAGGATTTTCCTCTGTTTTTACTCCCTTCCTTCCTTCCCCCAGGCAATAAAACGACAAACTGGAGGAGAACCTGCTCTAGGTGGACTGGGGAAGGAAAGCGTGGAAAATATAAGTAGGAAAGGTCTATAAAATAATCTACCAAACTATTATTCACTCATAAAATTATTAACAAGGCTGCATTAAATTAGTCAATGGATTTTTAAACTATTTGCTCAGACTCCTTATACTTTGACAGTAAATTAAATTTAGTAGATTGGGGCTGAGCAATGAGATCAGAAGAATAGTCTTTAATGCAATGTTTCAGTGTTAAAGAACTATTTTTTAATGTTTTTTATTTTTTCATTTTGAGAGAGAGAGAGAGATAGAGAGAGAGAGACAGCGCAAGCAGGGGAAGGTCAGAGAGAGAGGGAGATACAGAATCCAAAGACAGGCTCCAGGCTCTGAGCTGTCAGCACGGAGCCCGCCGCATGGCCTGAACCCATGAACTGTGAGATCATGACTTGAGCTGAAGCTGGATGCCCAACTGACTGAGCCACCCAGGCGCCCCTCAGTGTTGAAGAACTATTAATGGGTCTCTCCAAGATTCCATTTTAGAAAATTTTTCCATTAATAACTGACTGATTCAACCATATATATTACTGACCACCCATGACAGGTGTATTAATTTTTAGGACAAACAAAGTAGCCAGACACAACAAATTAAGAGCCAATTATCTTGGCTTTTTTAAATCAGTGACTCCAAACCTGGCTCAGAATCATTGAGACTTCTTTTAGAAGTACATGCCCAGACTAGGATCCTGGACATTGCCATTTGGCGTTAAGATCAGGGAATCTGTGGTTTTAAAAGTCCCTAGGTGATTTTGGCCAACCTGAAGGAAGCACTAATCTAAAAGATGAAATTAATAATTTGAGCAATGATTATTAATATATGGATAGTCCAAATTAACACATATATTTAGTGTTTTGGGATACTGTCTTCTATCACCTGCATAACCTTTGCTTTAGCACAATTAGTTCAGTAGGTTGTACTTACCTTTTTATTTTGAAATCCACAATTGGCATTTAAAAGAAATTCACTAACTTCTTGGACATGAATTATGCTGGTAGGAAGATTTCTTGCCATTTGATAAAAGGAGAAACTGAGTCTGCTTCTAAGTGACAGAAAAGTCCATCAATTACCAAAACAAAGACATTCCCAAATATCCTGTAGCAGAATAAGCTTAGATATGTCCCGTATTATCCTGGGCCGTTGAGTGCCTATTTAGACCTCAAATGATACTATCTAGTCCTCTTAGTTTAACACTATTGGCATTTCTGAAATTAATCATCGAAATATTATAAATTAATTATGTTGTTAGACTCCTAATAAGGATGACTCATTTGTTTTAATAGATTATTGTCAAACTGGTTTCCATACAACACCCAGTGCTCTTCCCCACACGTGCCCTCCTCCATCACCACCACCTCTTTTCCCCCCTCCCCCTTCACCTTCAACCCTCAGTTCATTTTCAGCATTCAATAGAAGGATGACTCATTTTGAATGGAAGGCTGTCTTTAAAATACCTGCTCCAATATAAGACTCTCACCTGCTTCAGCAAGGATTGTAGGTGTGCATGTGAACGTTTGTGTATGTGTGTGTGAGTGTGTGTGTAGTAAGGTGGGCCTATCACACTCCTTTTCCCCCTCTCTTGACTAAGATATCCCAATCAGGAACAATAAAGCACCAATACAATGACAAAACAAGACAAGAGCAGGTGACTTGCTTAACTAGATGGGTCTAGTAAATTTAGAACAAACACAGTTGATCTGGTAGATTTAAAAAGACATAAAACAAAGTCTACGCAAGTGCCAAAATATACTGGACAATTCAGTTCAGGTAAAACTATACATATGGAGAAGCACCTAACAAAAGACCCTGTCTAGCTGATTGTAGGACAAGAGTCTTTGTTAAGTACTTGATGCAGAAAGCCCACGTGCTGGTGGAAAAGGCTTCCAGGAAGGCAGGAAAGGAATGTTAACCGACCTAACCTACTGGGCCTTATCACTTCTCTAGAAGTTATGGTATTTAAAATTGTTTGTGTAAGAAGTAATAAAAACCTGGCAGGCTGATACCTGTTAAGCTGCTGACACGTCATTGTCCATGCAGCTCGCGGACTGGCTCTGTGTTCCTTTGTGTGGGGGCCAGAGTAGTTTCATAGCCCTCATGCTGGCCCAACAAAGTCAAGTCTCAAAAAAAAAAAATCAACTCTGACCTCAGTGCCACCTTCTTCTCTCTCAAATCCTGGTCGAAGGTGATGTCACTTGCATTTGGAGGTATATGCTAGCTTTGGGAAGACGTCAGCTTGATTGTTTTGAATTGCTTTGCTGTTCTCAAAGTCTGTTTTTCTGCATAAGATTTCAGGCAAACTAGCTTCCTTCCTTTGGTTTCCCTTCCTATTTTGACCTAAATCTGTGTTCTTCCCTGGTCCTCAGAGACTCACCATCTGGTTAACCGGATGTGATTCAGGTGTCACCACACCTGCGTGTTTGAGTGGAGGCGGGAGGGTCTCTACTGCCCAAAAACGATTCCTGGGGAGGTTGCTTAAGATGGATATTTGCCACAGGTACTGCTCTTCTCTACCTGAATGCTTTGGGGAGTATTGGATTCTAGCTTGGTTTGGAGAATATTTAAGTGTTTCCATTCAGTTTATTCATCTTTAATAGTAGGTTTATTCTAAAATAATTTGCTAAATCAAATGAAAACAGCAATAACTTGCTCAGTAACAAGATTGATATATTTTTAGCAAATCAGTGCCACACATTATGGATTTTACCTTGTCGTTTGTAAATAGGGGGCTGGTAGGAAGTGTAGGCAGGTTGACAGCACTGTGTAGGCGGTACGCCACTTATAGAGTTGTCTTTGAGTAATGACAAAGTGACTCAACTTGCTACTTGGGAAATTGAATCTCACAGGAGTTTTCCAGATTAGATTCATACACAGGGGAAAAAAAAATCCTATGAAAATCAGAGAAGCTGGTCACCATTAAAATACAGTCTTGGGAGGTTATTTTCTCACATTAGAGTTGAAAGTTTCATATGATTCTTAACTTTAACACATTTCACGTTTCATTAAATGGTACCTCCATGTGTTGCTCACGCCAGAAACCTGGAGATTGTCTTTGACAACTCGGTTTCTTTTGCCTTTGTAGTGAACGTGTTACCAAGTGTGGCTGTGTCAACCTCCAAAGTACGTTTGAATCTGTCAACTTCTATCTCCATTGACCATCTTCCACTTACACATAACCCCTCACTGGCTCTCCCGCTTTCACTCTTGCCCCTTCCAATCAGTTCTGTATAGGGCAACCAACGTGAGCTGGGTGTGAATTTTTCTTTTCATCCATGTTGCACTTGTGCAATTTTGTGTGCATGTGCATAGAATTATTACAAAGTCATAATTCTGCAGTTCTTATAATAACTACCCAGAAATAACAAAGAGCTGTCCCCTCTTCCTCTTGCATTCTCAGTCCCCAGCAGTAACCACTGGTACCCATTTTTAGTTGCTTAGTATTTACATTACATTTCTAAATTACATGTTTATACTGCTTTTACCTGATTTTCTATTTTTTTAAATGTTTTTTATTTATTTTTGAGAGACCATGATCAGGGGAGGGGAGAGAGAAAGAGAGAGAATCCCAAGCAGGCTCCACACTATCAGTCCAGAGTGCAATGGGAGGGCTTGAACTCTGGAGTCGTGAGATCATGACCTGAGCAGAAATCAAGATTCAGATGCTTAACTGACTGAGCCACCCAGGCGCCCACTGATTTTTCTGTTTTAAACTGCTAGGAATAGATATTACACTTGACCTTAGCCAAAAGGCCAAGAAACTATGATTTTTCTGCTTTAATTTTTTAAAATGATTATTTATTTTTGAGAGACAGAGAGACAGAAGGAAAGCAGGGGAAGAGCAGAGAGAGAAGGAGAGAAGGAGACACAGATCTGAAAGAGGCTGTCAGCACAGAGCCTGATGCAGAGCTCAAACTCACAAACCATAAGATCATAACCTGAGCTGAAGTTGGCCACTTAACCGACTGAGCCACCTAGATGGCCCCGATTTTCCTGTTTTAGATATTACCTTTTGACTTACTGCTTACTACGAAATGGTGAGAATTTATGTTCTCCTTAAACACCCTTTCTCACTTCTCAGTCCCACCCCACCTTCCTAATAGAAGTCATACTTGTGAGTTAGATCAAAATTCAGGGTTTGTCTTGCTTTGAGTATAATTTTTAATCACAGCTGAGTCATATGGTAGAATATTATTATACTTCTTTTCCTGTTTGACTTGTTTCCTCTGTTAATAATTTCCTGGGTTTTGTTTGCTTAGTTATCTGCACATGTATCACCAATCCATCCCTGATTCTTCACGAAAACTGGGAGCTCTAGTACTAATACATGTTCATGTTCCAATGTAGTCTGGTGACTCAAGTCCTGGTACACAGTGGCCGGGGGGAGTATTTTGTCATTATGCAGAGGATTTTTATTACTTCTCTTTTGTGTTGGATTCCCTGTCTCTTAGAACCACTGACTGAAAGGATTTTGTTCTGTCTCCTACTTGACTGAGAGAATTAATTCTAGGTTGGAAATTCTTTCCGCTCAAAAATTTGAATTACTTCATTGTTTTTTAACTTCTAGTATTAATATCAAGTAATCCAATGTTATTGTAATGCCGGGTCCTTTGCATGTGACTTTCCCTGTATTCTATTTCCTCAGTCCCTGGTAGGACCAGTGTGCTTTGGTGTGGGTTTCTTCTTGCTCCCTGCTTTGGTTTTGTTTCCTGTTTGTTCTTCCTTTTTGCTATTTCTATATTTTGGTTTCTGACTCTCTCATTAGAGATTTTCATCAACTCTCTAGTGATTTCTGGCTTTCCATTTAGGTTTAGGTTGCTGCTGGGAGGATTTGTCAACAGGAGACTTTACTCCAGAACAGTGGGTTTGGCAAACTAAAGCCCATAGCTGACCCATTGCTCGTTTTGTATGGCACTAAATGTTGAAGATAAATCATGAGAATAAGAACATTTTGTGACACATGGAACTTCTTCCTGTTTTTACTCTAATAAGCTTACTGTTGAGAACTGAGTGAATCCTTGAAGTTGGAATTCCCATATAGAAGAAAACAATCTCGCATCCACTTGCAAAGGCTTATGTTCTTTCAACTGACCGTTCCAACTAGTAGACAGCTCTAGCACCAACACAACCCAGACGGTTCAGACACTGTCACCTCAAACCTGCTTCTACCTGGTTTGAAAACACAATGTTAATAAGGCTGCTCCAGAAAGGACACTATGCCTAGAGTATAATTGTTCTGTACCAAAATTTGCAAGTCCCAGATCAGTCCTATGGGACATTCTGTACCACAGGGGCAGGACAGGGGGACTGAAACATGGCAGAGATTTGTGGGAACATATGCATACCCAGCATCTGAGGTTACTTGTGTTTTCAAGGTGAATGAAATCTTTCAAATATGTTGATCAGTTCACATTACTCTAGTACTCAGACATTTCCATTGGCTTCCCATCACATTTAGCACCAAGCATAAGTTCCTGACAATGGCTTACAATGACAGGCATGCTCTGGCCTCCACTTTGTCTCTCTGACGTCCTCTGCTGCTGGTTTACCCTTTGCTTGCTCTGCAGCCCCCACGCCAGCCTCCTCACTGCTCCTTGACCGTGCTGAGCTAGTTTCTTCAGTCTTTGCATTTGCTCATTTGCCTCTCCTGGTACAGTTTCCCCAGATCCGCAGATGTTTTGTCTGTTTCATCTGAGCCCCACTCGCCACCTTTGTCTGCTCTCTCCATACGTAAGACTGATCTTTATAAGTTACATCTCCCAGTCTCCCTTGCCAATTGGCTTCCAGTTAAGTTTGGTCAGTGAGAGATATTTACTTTTTGGAGGAGAGAAGGAAAGTAGGGAGAGAATTTTGGAGATTTCTTCCCTTTTCTGTGTTTCTGGGTAATATCTCCAAAAATCAGTGTATCTTTGCCATGGTCCTAGCATTTGCAAAGTGGTTTGGCTTGTTTTCTTTATTCTTTAGTCCAAAGGTCAACTGCACATCTCTGGGTCTTCTCATTGTCACCTGTTTGCTTTTAAAACATTTCTAACATCATCATAATTAATTCTCCATATTAAATCTAGACCACTGTTTATTGGACTATCACTTCCCTGCTTGAATCCTGACTGATATATCTTGTTTTATGTTTTCCATAGCACTTTATCACTAACTGTTTTTACATTACTATTGGTTTACTTGTTTCATTTCCTATCTCCCTTATTAAAATGTGACTTCCATGAGGCCCACGTGCTTGAAGACTCTAGACCAAGTATCTGAACCTGTTGAGGAATAAAGGGTCATGAATTTCCACTTCCTGATAATTTACCAGAAAGCTGAAAAAGAAGGGTCGGCTATGTGTTGTTGTTTTTTTGTTGTTGTTTTTGTTTTTCTGGAGAACAATAGGGAAGGAGGCAGGTACGTTTGGTAAGATGGAATTTGAGTTAAGTGCTACATAGAAAGCCTTAACTGCTCTAATGTAGTTTTTTAAAAATATTTTTTAATGTTTAATTTTGAGAGAGAGAGAGAGAGAGAGTGAGCGCGCACGAGGGAGAGAGGGAGGGAGGGGCAGAGAGAGAGGGAGACACAGAATCTGAAGCAGGCTCCAGGCTCCTAGTTGTCAGCATAGAGCTGGATGCAGGGCTCGAATCCACAAACCATGAGATCATGACCTGAGCCAAAGTCAGGCACTTGACTGACTGAGGCACCCAGGAGCCCCCAGTGAAGCTTTCACTAAGTTCTCTATTATATTTCCAGCGTTAGGGAAGATGTTCAAGTTCTGGCCCCAGGAGTCTATGGAGAGTAATGGGAACTGGCTCTATGCAGATGAGTTGAAATTATGGGAAATTTTGGGCACATCAAGGGAACAGACCTGTGGACGTGCAGGGGGAGGAGGATGCAGGGTTGTCTATCAAGCTAAACAGGTAGGAACTCATGTATTAAAATACAAAGAGTTAACATGAGATTTGTGACACATCATTCTGGGTCCTGTCCTAAGAGTTCTTCATTATTAACTAATATGAATATATGTGACTAACAATGGACTAACAATGTATAAAACTGTATTAAGCCACACATTTGAAAATACCAAAACTAACCACATACTTTATAAGTTTAAAAGAAGAGCAATTTAACTTGTTCTTGAATTACTGATTTACTTTTGAAAGAACACATCAATTATGTAAATAAACAAACTTGTAAATACCAGTCCCAGACACATACCAGCATATAGAAGGGGTGAGTGTAACTGCTTGCTAAAAACACTAACATAACAGAAATGAAGGATGGCTTCTTGTCTTCTGCAGAGGGCCTTGTACGTGTAATATGTGGGTCTCTTCCACATCATACCATTTTTTAGTAGCCACTTTTATTTTTAAGGGTTATTTAGGAGTATGGGTTTTAATTTGCAAGTAGGTAGAATTGCTTGGGTATTTTTTTTTATTATTTATTCTGATTTTTAAAGATTATGTCTATAGAATGTGACCTGTAAAGTCTATACTTACTTACTTTCTTCCTCTCTCTTTCTCTCTTTCTTTCTTTTTTGAGTAGGCTTCATACCCAGTGCAGAGCCCAGTGTGGGGCCCAAACTCATAATACTGAGATCAAGATCTGACATGAGACAAAAAGTGGGATGCTCAACCAACTGAGCCACCCAGGCACTTCTTAAAGTCTCTGCTTTAAATTTTTTTGCTAATGACATCTTTCTGTAGCTGTATCACAACTGATTTTGTAAGTATGTCATGGGCACGTAGGAAGAAAAATAACATTGTCTATTTGAAACATCTCTCCTTATATTATTATGAGTTGTTTATTGTATTATTTTATCCTTTTTGCTTACTTATTTCGTATTATTCTTACTTTTTAGCCTACTTCTAAAAGAGATATTTTTAAATCTCTCAATATATTTTATATACATTTGCATTTCTAAAGATTTTTCTTGTTTATATGCTGTTTTGTGCATATAAATCTATGAATCTTATCTTTTTTGAAAGATATGACTTTTATAACTTGTGACAACATATTTTTTTTTCCTGTTTAGAACGTGGAACCTTAAATTTAGCTTATATAATATTAACATTTCCTAATATTATTTTGCTCTCCTTTTTGTTTCTAGCCTTAAAAAGCATCCATTGCTGAATGTGGTCTTGTTATAAACAATATGTAGCTCAGGCTTAAAAAATTTTTGTTTAATACTAAAGTAACAGTACCTGTCTTTAAATAGGAAAATTCTATCTGATCACATTCAAGTTTGCAATGGATATACTTGGTTTTATCCAATCTGGTTGAATTAAGATTTACATCGTAATTTGCTATGCCCTTATTTCTTTTTATTTTTGCAAGTGATCAATTTACTTTTCACTTTTTAATTTCCCATTTCAATTTGGAAGTTCTCTTGAATAGTTCTATTTGACCATTGGTATATTTCTCTTTTGTTGCCCTTTTGCTCAAACACATATTTATCTATTGAATTGACCCCAAATTTTCTACTCTGCAAAACCTCATGGCCTTTGGTCAAGTCATAAGCTAATGATGCATCTCCAGAGACAATGTTTTCCTTCCCACTGATAAGGTTTCAGAAGCTTAAACCATTATTGGGAAAAAGTAGGTGTGTTCCAACAGTAGGGTTTGTGAAGAAATTAAGACCAGAATAACACAAAAGAGACAGTGGCCTCATTGGGTAGCCACACGGCCCACAGGGTGAGCCATAGAGTTCTGAAAATGGGAGTAAGAGTCATCAGGTACATAAGCAATGGAAAACCTGCCCCTGGGCCTTTAGTGTGATCTGGCAGAACCGCACTCCCTAAGTCTTCCAGGGAGTGCCTTAGGGGAAAGCTTCAGCTTCCATCTGGTCAGGTGGTCAGAGGAATGCTAAAAAGTCCGAGGTTGGGAAATATAAATTGGTCAATCCCTCTGTGGTGGGAAGCCTAATGATCAGTAGTAAGAAGAATGGCCAGAATTTTATATGAATGTGGAATAGCAATTAAACACGTTACTGAGTCCTCATGTTCTTTCAGTAAAACATGACAGTATTGAACTCACATAAATGACTCTAAAACGGCAATGGTATCCATGAAAACTAATGCATTGTTCATTAGGGAATCTAGTTCTCATCTCGTTATAAGGCAGCACTGTGTTTCCCTGAAAGTCTCTGAGGCCAGCTTCCCCAGGCCTCTGTGACTTTAAACTTGTGCTTGACAAGACCAACGCTTTCTTCAGACAGCACGGTCTGAGTGGAGGCTGCAGCCCCACAGAGCCCAGCTCGCTGGCTTGTGTCTCCCTGTTCTACTCTCCTTTGCTGTTCTGTGTTTTTCAGTTCATCCTGACAAGCGCACCTTGCCTGCTTTCTCCAACATATTTAGATTTTAAACTTGGTTCACAATTTTGCTCAAGATGAATCTTTTCCAAAAGAATCCCATGATTAATCTTAACCCACTTTATAATTTCGACTTTTGTCCTCTCTCCTAACCTTAAGTACTTGTATTTTTTTTTTCTTTCTCCATCAGTAAAAGAAGCTCTTTAAGGTCATAAAAATGTGTCTTTTGCTTGGTTTTCTCCTCCTTTACTCTAGAATAATTGTATGTGGGCCTTAAATACTTAAAAAAAAAAAACCTTTGTTTAATTGATGTTTGCGCTGGAAGTATAGAAATAGGCAAATATAAAAATGGAGGAAATAATTTTTAAGACACCAGCAGAGCAGCATTGCAAATTATTTTAGGAAGAGCTATTGAAATATCAATGGATGAGAAAAACTATTTTTAGAAATGTGAGAATCAGTGAAACAGAATTCTAGCATTAAATGGTGTTATTGAAAATGATGAAAGAACTAACAACACAATAAAAATGGATGAAGGATATAAATACATTCCCAGAGACAGAAATACAAAAGCCTCTTGTTAAGCACATGAAGAGACACTCAACCTCACTCATGGTAAGAGAAATTCATATTAAATTGATAGGAATTTCTGATCCTTGTCAAGACAGAGTGAGAGGAATCAGATTAAATCTTCTGCCTTAATAAAATAGAATACTAGACAAAATATATGAGAGTTTTCAGATATTAGGCAACAAGCAGTCTAGGTCTGTGATCCCTGGGCGGGGATGGGGGGGGTGCGGGGGGCGGGGGGAACAACAGCAAACAGACAACAACAAAAAAGAAAGACCTATAGAGTAGTTCGTCCTTATCTGTGGTTTTGTTTCTGTAGTTTTCGTTACCACGGCCAGCTGTGTTTGTCAGTAGCCCAACACTACAGCACTGCGCCTGCGTCATTCACCTCACTGCATCTCATCACATAGGCATTTTATCATCTCACATCATCACAGGAAGAGGAAGGTGTGTACAATATAATGAAGTATTTTGAAAGAGAGAAAGAGACCACATTCACGTAACTTTTATTATAATGCATTGCTACAATTTTTCTATTCTGAGTTCTTTGTTAATGTCTTACTGTGCTTAATTTAGGAATTAAACATTATCATAAGTATGTGTGTATAGGAAAAAATTATATATGTATATATTTATATATGGTTTGGTGCTATTCATGGTTCAGGCATCCACTGATATGTCTTGAGCTTGTATTCCCCACAAATAAAATGAAATGACCAGAATTGCTCTAGCTTGCTGTGCCTGGACAGCTTCAGTGCAGAAAGAGGGAACCCAACAGAAAAGGCTCCCTGACTGAGAAGAGGACAAAGATTAGAATCCAGGGAAGCCAAAGGCTAGACATTGTGGGGCAGATACTGAAAAGGAGGACCCGGCTCAGAGAGAAGTGGAGATCTGCAGCAGAGGCCCCTGAGTCTTACTGATCACTGATGTACACATGTGTGATTAGAACTACTCAAGGTCAGCAGGCAGTCCAATTCAAGGACCTCACATAAGGTTGGAAATAGCTTGTGATTATGCCAGCCAGAATGGAAAGACCTAGTACTTAAGCATTGAGTAGAACACTAAGTAGGGCTGAATTGGCCCCAGACTTAAGTCTGATCTGGATCTATTCTAACAAAGTTTAAAAGCAAGCCTTAAAATAATGCAAGTGATTGCAGATTACTTAATTAAGCATAAATGTAAAACACAATATTATTTAAAGGGATACAAAAAAATCCAGCAACAAACACCATATAAACATTAAGTCCAAAAAAGCTACCAGGCTTGCAAATATGCAGACAATATAATTCATAACTAGGGAAAAAACAATCCATACAAACATACAGACAGAACGATGAGACTAGAAGCCAAGAATGTTAAAGCAGTTATTGGAAATATGCTTAATGTGCTTAAGAAAACTTAAGCAATATGAGAAGAAAAGTGGGAGACAAAAAATAAATGGCACTTATATAAAGTATATTTTGAGTTTTCAAATAAATGAAAATCCAATATCTAAAATAAAAATGTGCTGGGTGAGGTTAATATCAAATTAGTAATTGTGGAATAAGTGATCAGTGAACTTGAAGGCACAGCAATAGAAATGATCTGAAATGAAGCACACAGAGAAAAAAAAGATGAAAAAATAGCCAGGCAGCAGTTACCTATAACCTTAAGCAGTCTAATATATATTTAGTTAGAGTTTTATAAAAAAAAGAGTGGGGATAGAAAACTTATTTAAAGAAATGCTGATCAAGAACTTTCTAAATTTGATAAAAATTCAAACTCATAGGGGCACCTGGGTGGCTCAGTCGGATAAGCATCTGACTTTGGCTCAGGTCATGATCTCACAGTTTGTGGGTTCAAGCCTTGCATTGGGCTCTATTGCTGACAGCTCAGAGCCTGGAACCTGCTTCGGATTCTGTGTTTCCCTCTCTCTCTGCTCCTCCCTCATTCATGCTCTGTTTCTCTCTGTCTCAATAATAAATAAACATAAAAAAATAAAAAATTCAAACTCATAAATCTAAGAGACTCAATGAATCCAGCAGGTTTTACATAGAGATAACCAGGACAAAGCACACTATAATCAGATTGCTGAAAAACACTAACAAAAAAAGTCTTAACAGCAGAGAATACAGACACAGTATGCACAGAGGAACAAAGATAGGATGAGTTCTTATCAGATGTTATGCAAGCCAGAAGATAGTACACAGGCATCTTTAAAGCACTAAAGGAAAAGAAATCTGTCAACCTAGAATTCTTTAACCAGTCAAAATGAGAAGTTAAAAAATAAAAGACATTCAGACATATAAAAGCTGAAGGAATTCATCATCAGTATATCTGTACTTCAAGAAGTATTTTTAAAAATTTATCAGGGAGAAAGAAAACAATACCAGAGGGAATTTGGATCAATGCAAAAAATGATGAACCCTAGAAATGGATAAATATGGATAATATAACTGGCATATTTTTCTTAGCTTAATAATTTCTTTAAAAATAAATTATCTGTTTAGAACAAAAATATCAACAATGTATTACAGAGGTTACAGCATATATAGTAGTAAAAAGCATGGCAAAAATAACAAAGGACAAGAGGGAGGATATGGAAGTAAGCATTGTAAGGTTCTTACCTTCCTACTTATAAAGGGTATAATACTATTTAAAAGCAGACAGTGATAAGTTAAAGATATAAATTGTGAACCCCAATGTAACCACTGTAATAAAACAAAGATATATAGCTAAGAGTCAATAGTGAAGACAAAATGGTTTCATAAGAAAACACTCAGTTAACCTAAAAGAAAGTAGTAAATGGGGAGCAGGGAAGAAATAGTGAATGGAACAACAACAACAAAAAGAAAAAAAAACAAAGAGAAAAATAGTATATTTAAAGGTAACCACATTGTTAATTACATTAAATGTAAATAGTCTAAACGTCCCAATTGAAATGCAAAGATTGTGAGATTAGATAAAGATGCAGGATCCAGAAACTCCAAAATCTAAAACCACAGGTTAAAAGTAAAAAAATGAAAAGATTAGAACATGCAAACACTTATTAAGTAAAAAAGTTGAAGTGGCTTTATTAATATCAAACAGAGTAGAACTGAGAACAAGGACCAATAACAGAGAAAGAAGAACATTTCTTTAACAATAAGCAAGTCAGTTTATGAAGGGCACACAGGAATTTTAAATGTGCATGCACCTACTAACAGTGCTGTGAAATACATGAAGCAAAAACTGATAGAACATAAAGGAGAAACAAATAAGTCCACAATTATAGGTAGAAATTTTAACCCATTATTCTTTCAGTATTGATAGAACAAGTAGACAGAAAATCAGAAATGTTATACAATACTCAAACAATACTGTCAACCAACCTGAATTAATTAATATAGAACATTTCATCTAGAACAGAAAGGCATACATTCTTTTCAAATGGGCACAGAACATTTATTGAGATAGACCATAATCTGGGCCATAAACAAGTGTCAGTAACTAAAAGATTGAAATAATAAAAAGCATGTTTTCTAATCAAAAAAGATTTAAGTTAGAAATTGATAACAGGGAGGTGCCTGGGTGGCTCAGCTGGTTAATCTTCTGACTCTTGATTTCTGCTCAGGTAATGATCTTGTGGTTTGAAAGTTCCTGTCCTGCATAGGACTCTGCAGTGACAGTATGGAGCCTGCTTCAGATTCCCTCTCTCTCCCTCTCTTTCTGCCCCCACACTTCCTCTCAAAAAGATATCTGAAAATTCTAAATATTTGATAAAATGACTCAACACATTTCTAAATAATCCATGGTTCAAAGAAGAAATCACAATGGCAAGTTAGAAAATATTTTCAGATAAAAGAAAGTGGGGTGCCTGGGCAGCTCAGTCCAAGTTTGGCTCAGGTCATGATCTCTCAGTTGGTGAGTTTGAGCCCCATATCAGACTCCGTGCTGATAGCTTGGAGCCTGGAGCCTGGTTCAGATTCTGTGTCTCCCTCTTTCTCTGCCCCTCCGCTGCTCATGTTCTGTCTCTCTCTTTCAAAAATAAATAAACATTAAAAAAAAATTTTTTTTAAAGAGGGATGAAAGTAAAACACAACAAAATAAAATCTGTGAGGTATAACTAAAGCAATGTTTATTAAAAGGAAATTTATACCTTTAAGTGTTTATATTAAAACAGGAGAAAATTCTTAAATCAATGATCTAAGCTTAAATCTTAAAAAACTAGTATAAGAAAAGTAAAGAAAGCCTAATGTGAACAAAAGGAATGAAATAATGAAGACAAATTCAGAATCTTTGAAATAGAAATATGAAGACAACATAGAAAAACAATAAAACTAAAAGTTGGATCTTTAAAAAGATTAGTAATAGTGACAAACTTTTATATTGATCAGAAAATAAAGAAATAAAATACCACCAATATTAAGAATGGGCATGATGAAATTACTTCAGATTCTACAAGTATTTGAAAGATAATAAGGGACTATTATGAACAGCTTCACAGCATTAAATTTTATATATAAGGATAAAATGAACAAATTTATAAATGACACAAATTAGCTAAATACACTTAAGGAAAAATAGATCACAAAAATAATCCTAAATTTACTGAAGAAATTAAGTAAGTAGTTAACTTGTCCAATAAGAAAATTGTATGTCAAGAAAGGTTTACTGATTAATTAACCAAATGTTTAATTAAAAACAAAAACTCCACTATTTTTTTTCTTAAAATGTTTATTTTATTTTATTTTTTTGAGAGAGAGAGAGAATAAGTGGGAGAGGAACAGAGAGAGAGGGAGACACAGAATCATAAGCAGCTTCCAGTTTCTGAGCTGTCAGCACAGAGCCCAATGCAGGGCTTGAACTCACAAATCAAGACATCTTTACTTGACCTCAAGTCAGATGCTTAACCGACTGAGCCACCCAGGTGCCTCCAAAAACTCCACTATTTCTATGCGACCTCTTCCAGAAAACAGATTAGAAAAGGATACTTCTCGACTCCCTTTTTGAGGCCAGCATAACACTGATACCAAACCCATAAAAGACAAGGAAAAAAACTACAGACCACCAATCTACATGGACATAGAGGCAATAAACTTTGACAAAAGTTTGGTAAATCATATCCAACAATAAAAAGGTAATGCATCATCACCAAGTGGCATTCATCAGAGGGATGTAAGGTTGTTTTAGCATCTGAAAGTCAGTCAATGAAATTCACCACATCAACAGATTAAACAAAAAGAGCCCAATAGCCATCTTTACAGATGCATAAAAAATATTGGAAAAATTCAACAATCACTTATGAAAAAACTCTCAGCACAATACAAATAAGAAGGAACTTCCTCAATACGATAAAGAGAATTTACAAAAACCTACGTCTTACATTGCAATTAATGGTAAAAGACCAAAGCATTTCTGCTCAGATTAGGAACAAGACAAAAATGTTTACTCTCATCATTTATTTCCCAACACAGGAGTAGAGATATTAGCTGGTGCAATAGGGCTAGGAAAGAAATAAGGGCAGACACATAAGAAAGAATGTTATTCTTTACAGATAACATAATTACCTACCTAAAAAATTAGTAAGTGAATTTAGCAGCAACTTATAAGGCCAATGTACAAAAATCAGATGTATTTCTATGCTATCAACAATCAAAAATTGGGGTGCCTGGGTGGCTCAGTCGGTTATGCGTCTGGCTTCGCCTCAGGTCATGATCTCTCGGTTTGTGGGTTTGAGTCCCGTGTCAGGCTCTGTGCTGACAGCTCAGAGCCTGGAGCCTGCTTTCAGATTCTGTGTCTCCCTTTCTCTCTGACCCTCCCCTGCTCACTCTTTCTCTCTGTCTCTCAAAAAATAAATAAAAAACATTAAAAAAAAGCAATCAAAAGTTAAAATGAAAACACCATTTACAAGAGCATCAAAAATGAAATATTAGGATTAAGTTTTTAAGAAATATTTAAAATATGTGAAACAGAATCTATAAAACATTGCTGAGAGAAATAAAAGATCTAAATAAATGCCGAGAAACGCAATCTTTATGGATTAGAAGAGTTAATGTTGTTAAAATGTCAATTTCCCAAATTGATATATAATTTTAGCATGATCCCAATAAAAATTCAGCAATATTTATAAAATTCACAAGGTGAATCTATAATGTATATAGAGATTAAAAGGACCTAAAATAACCAATATGCTTTTGAAAAAAAACAAAATTATAGGATTTATGCAATCTGAATTTGAGTTACTATAAGTAACTCATTAAGATAGCATCTTAATAATATCTCATTAAGATAGCATAATATTGGTACATAGAGCAATGGAACAAAATAGAATCCAGAAACAGACTCTCATATATACGGTCATTTGATTTTTGACAAAAATGTTGAGGGTATTCAACAGAGAAAATACAGTCTTTTTAATAAATGGTACTAGAGCAAATGGATATCTGATTCTAAGAAGATGAAACACAACCCTTACCTCATATCATACACAAAGATGAACTCAAAATGGATCATAGACAGAAATATGAAAGCTTAACTAGTAAACTTCTAGAAGAAGATATAGGTGAAAATCTATGTGACCTTGGTTAGCAGAGATCTGTTAGATAGGAAACCAAAAGAACAAACTATAAACCAATCAGTGGTTATATGGGGCTTCTTTAAAATAAAGAATTGGAATATTTCAATAGTCAAAAGACCCTTTAAGAAAGAAGGGCAAGCCATATCCTGGAAAAAATATCTGTGGAAATACATATCTAATAATAGACTTTAAGTGGAACATATAAGAATACTTAAACTCAATAATAAGAAAACAATATGATCAATGTTGGGCAAAATATCTGAATTGACATACATATGTGAATGGCAAATAAGCATATGAAAAGATGTTTAACATTATTATCATTAGGAAAAAGTAGATTAAAGCCTCAATTACCATTCCTTATCCACTAAAATATCTATGGTTAAAAACTGACAATATTTTGTGTTGGGAAGAATATGACGTAAATGGAACTCTCACACATTGCTGGTGGGGGAAAAAAGGTACAACTTTCAAAAACAATTAGACAGTTTTTTATAATGTTAAAAATACACAACACACAACTCAGCAATACCATTTCTAGAGTATCCAAGGTATCCATAGGAATTAAAACATATTTTTCACGCAAACACTTATACTCAAATATTCATGGCATTCTTAATAATAACCCCAAACTGCAAATAACCAATACGTCCATCAATTGGTAAGTGGATAAACAAGTTTTAGTCATCCTTACAATAAAATTCTACTCTGCACCAAAAACAAATGAAAGATTGGTACACATAGTGTGAATAATGCTCAGAAACATTTTGCTTAGAAAAAGAAATACAGAAAAAGAGTACATGCCATATGGAGTTTATATGACGTTCTACAAAAGACAAAACAATAATAATCAAAAGTAAATTAGTGATTGTAAAGGAGTTGGGGTGGGACGAGGGTATTGGGTCTGGAGGACCATGAGGGAGTTTTTGTGTGTGTTATGGAAAAGTTCTTCATTACATTTGTGGTTTTGTTTACATGGCCATATACATTTGCCAAAACTTCTTAATTGTACACTTAAAATAAATTTTATTATATAAATTATACCTCTATAAAGGTGATTTTAAAAAGGTACTCAATGTTCCACCCATGAAGCTGGCAAAACCCTAAAAGTTTGATAATGCACTGTTTTGATAGGCCTTTGAAGGAACAGACACTGTTATGCATCGTTTATATATTTGTATAAAATATTTCATTATGGGGGCACCTGGGCGGCTCTATAAGTAAATATTTTTAAAAATATTTTGTTATGTTACAAAGGGGCATCGGGAATATCTGTCAAAATTACAAATGATGCTGAAAAGAATGTAGAAGACTGTTTTGAATTGAAGCTACATTGTAAATTGGAAAAAGCAATGTGCTCTAAAATATGTAAAAGAAATGTGAAGAAATGTAGTTGAAAAAAGAAGCCATATTGGCGTAAGCACACTTAAAAATTCTCTGGAAGGGTAAATACATTAATAAAATGTTTACCCATTGGGATGAAGAGGAAACTGAAAATTAATGGAAGATGGTGTACATTTTATACTTTTTGAGTCTGAATTCTAAAAATAAAATAATAGCTTAATAAAAATGAGAATTCATAAAGTATATGTAATGTAAACAAAAATATATGAGAAAAAAATCCCTGAGAAGAAAAACACGTATCTAAAGGGAAAAAAAAGAACATGGATGCTAAATAAGGATTTGGATGAAGTTAATTATGATGCAAATTGATTAGACATTTAATTAGTGATCTTAAATCTTTCAGACATGCATGAAAGATGAACAAATGATGTCTATAAAAGAAGTTATAAAAATCTTGAAAACACACTCATTAAAATGTATTAAAAATATTCAACTCAGTGTACAACTAAGTATCCAGGATGACACAAATAAGATAATTACCATCCTTATTCAAGAAATAATTATAGAAAACCTATTGCAGCTATATCACTGTGTCTACAGGATGCATGAAGCAGACATACTTCTCTTTAGAAGGCTAAGAATTCTTGATGAGGATGACTCAAAAACATGAAAAATTAAATAACTACAAACTAAAATATGCCAGGATATGCCTGTATGATCAGAAAAGGCTTCAGCAAGGAGATGGTTAATGAGGTGGGCCAAGAGAGTGAGTAGGAATAAAATGGGAAGGGGCACCCTTTCTAGGATGAATTGGATTGTTTGAGCGGTGGGAGGGAGCTTAGGGAGGGAATGGAACAATGCACGGGTCAGACCAGAGGGAAGGACTTCATGTGAGAGATGGAGATGAAGTAAGGGCATAAGAGACTGTGAAGTTGACCTAGAGGCACATGATACCACTGAGGGACTGAAAAGGAAAGCATCAATCAGATGTGTCAGAGAACAGAAGGAAAGAGAAGAATCCAAGCCGTCTCCAGGGTTAGAGATGGTCTGGCAGAGACGATGATAGCGCCATTGACAGAAAGAACGAAGTCAGGGAAGATGCTGCCTTAGAGGAGGAAAAGAGGGAGTTTGTTTTTAAAATATTTTATTGGAGTGGTATACTGGATATCGAGTGGAAATATCCAGATATAGTTAGGAGGAGAGACCAGACTTGAGTAACTTAAATACAGAAGTCATCAAAGGACAGAAGCATAATGAGGGAAGTTTGGTGTAAGGCGAAGCTGATGAAGGAGAACAATACAGACACGGTATTGCCCCAATCGAATGGCTAACACACAGTAGGGGGGGCCAAAGAAAATCAAGCCTGAAAAAAATCCATTAGGTATGGTGCTTAGGAGGTTAGTGGTTCCAGTAAAGTGGGCAGATGCGCTAGGATTCCAGGATTGTGGGGGAAGAGGCTCCAGAGCATTAGAAAGAGGGGATTCTGATTATTTGGTTAAAGAAGTGTCAAGAAAAGCAAGGAGAAAAAATATACACAGAGTACCACCAAATAGTCACGTATTTTGGAAAGCACTTGAAAAGGAGGAACCTGAAGAGGGACTGCACATAGGTCCTGAAAGCAAGTACTAGAGGCTTAATATCCATGGTTACATTAAGTTTACAAAGTTTGAGTAGATGCTAACATTTTTATCAATCCATATATTAGAAAGAAAGCCAGTGTTCCAACAAAAGTGAGGAATAATGTATTTCTTGGCACTCTAGAATAGAAGTCCCAATCTAGAACCCCGCAGGCTGAATCTGGCTCATAGACATGTGTTATTCCTTGAGTGGCACAGTCTCCATCCCCCTCCGTGACCCCATAGCCAGCCTAAGCCATGCTTTTTTTTTTTTTTTGGCATTTAAAAAATTTATTTATTTATTGAGAGAGAGAATGAGAGAGAGAGAGAGAGAGAGAGAGAGAGAGAGAGAGAGAGAGAGAGAGAGAGAGAGAAAGTAGGGAAGGGGCAGAGAGAGGGAGAGAGAGAATCCCAAGCATGTTCTGTGCTGTTAGCGCAAAGCCTGGTGTGGGGCTCAATCCCATGAACTAGGAGATCATGACTTGAGCCAAAATCGAGAGTCAGATGCTTAACTGACTAAGCCACCCAGGTACCCCAACATTTGCATTTTCAACGTCTGTTCTAATACTTCCTAATGTTAAACCACCCAAATGAAAGAGAAACATCAAAACAAATAAGCCAGTAATTGAAGGCAAATACATCTTGACTTTGTCGGAATATACTATTTTTTTTAACATGCTGAGTTCAGTAAATTTTATTTCTAATTGTTACATTCTTCTGAATTACCTCAATGTGCAGAACCTGCCTCTGCCCCCAGCCCCAGGGCTCCCTCTCTCGAAGGACTAATAAAGGTTGGAGGGCTATCACCCTTGCCTTTGCCTTGTGCTCCTGGTTGCTTGAGTATTCCTTTTATCCTGTTTGGTTTAATTACCACGCAAACCCTCTGTTGAGCTTTTAATTAGCAAGTTATCTTCATCTGAAGACTGGAAACCCTGTGCTCTTTCAGCATATATTAGACAGCTAAAATATGAAATTAAAGAAAACAGAGTTTTAGCCAACAGAAACAAGTGACTCATTTCCTTGTGAAAACACACAAGGTTTATGTTACTCTGGCAACGATATTCCAGAACAGTGACTCTCCCCTCCCCGTTTAGAGCTTTTATGTGTTCCTGTTACAGTCTGTGTTCTATGGTGACCTAATGTGGAACCAAGTCACTTGGTGATTCATGAGACAGGAGAAAGGTGCTTTCAACTCCTCTCATCCAATGTCCTTTTGACCGAAGGAAGCAGTTTACTTTGCACAAAGAGATGAACTATAAGAAGAGAGAAAGAACTCTTGATGGAGTGCTGTCCTAGGGTGTACGTGTGGTCCTGCTGTGACTTTCAAAACACCACAACTGGTTCCAGGATGTTAGAATTATAAAGTGTTTTTCTAAAGGTGACTGATTAAATCATAGTGTGCAACCTGTGTTTGCCACACAGGGAAATGAAGATTTAGAGAGACTGGTTTTGCAAAGACCCCAGATGTTTCTTGGGCCTCCCATCATGGGTGGGAATTTCATGGTGCTTAGGGCCAAATTTTCAATCCAAATCACAAACTCTCCAAAGCACAAATGAGTAGAGCAAAAAAAGTTTCACTAACCCTCTTTTTTTCCCCGTAGGTTTTAAACTCTCTGAAGCCCTGGAAAAGAAGTGGAGAGAACCTTCAATTTATTAGGCTCTCGCTGCTGATGTTGTTCGAAAATTATGGTCTGGATGAAGGGAAGGCTTCAGGATTTTAAGTTTAGAGACTCTTTGTGAGCAGCTTTATATTTTTGTTGAAAGGACAGTGAATTTGGTAGCTATTAGAATGTAACAGACTAAAATTATTGCTGTATGAAGAATTTTTAGTTTTTCTCTTATACTTACAACTTGTCTGTGCAAGAGATATCCAGCCTTGCTCAGCCATTTTTTCCCCCTCAAAAAGTGTCTTGTCAGTTCTCTGGTCTTTGGAGAGAATGGATCAGTCAGAGAGAGAGAGAGAGATAGCAAAAGTGGGAGGATGAAGGAAAACAATTCAGTGTCAATTTGTACATAATGTTGTATTTATATATAAAATCAATTTATATAATGAGGGGCTAAGAGAAAGAAGACAGGTTAAAAATAGGAAAAGTCAGATAAGCTGAAGGTAGAGAAGGAGCTTTTTGTAGAATTTGAGGAAAAGGTCCAGGAATAGTTTATATATGTGACAGTGACAGATGGGAAGCGGGAAAAAAGAAGGATTTTAAGAATAATTGCTGAGATTCATCATAGTGTTGAGGAAGTACAAAAAAGGGACCTGATTTATTTTGAAATCAAAATTAAATTTGTTTGTAAGCATTGTATATGTTTAGCCATAACATTGCTCTGGAATAAGAACCATATGTATCATGGTATTATAAACATTAAAAAGTGTTATTATCTTAAAAATTGCTTGGCAAAACTCAAAATTATTCCTACTGGAAAGATAATCATAACTTGGAGAATGCTGAATAGAAAATATTTTCTACCTTTCCTTGCCTTTCTTTCTTTTGTTGTTTCTTTCTTTCTTTTGTTGTTTCTTCCTTTCTTTCTTCCTTCCTTCCTTCCTTCCTTCCTTTCTTTCTTTCTTTTTTTTCTTTCTTCCTTCCTTCCTTCCTTCCTTTCCTTCCTTCTTTCTTTCTTTCTTTCTTTCTTTCTTTCTTTCTTCCTTTCTTCCTTTCTTCCTTTCTTCCTTTCTTTCTTTCTTTGTGTCATTTTTAAATATTAAGGCAGAAGGGAAAAGTCAACAATTTATTTAGGGCAATTCAATATTTTCATCAGGAAGGTGTCTCTGATATGAATGGCTTTTCCTCCCAATATAAACAAAAGAAAGGCATTGGGAACAATTTTCAGTTTAAATCAGTTTCATTGTAATTTTCTACATGATTTTCTTTTAATGAAATAATTTACTTACCTTTTTTTACTGTGACTTTTCTCTTTTTTCCCAGACATCACTTCTGCTTTTGGGTATTAAAAATATAATTTCCATCTGTTGGGCCCGTAGCTTGTGAAGATTACAAATTCCCTATAGAAATACTGATAATTTTTTTGAAATTAATAATCCAAAGAATTGCAAAATATATTCAATTTGTTCAGCAATGTAAAATGAGAAAGCAGTTTGATTTACAGAAAGGGTGAAGAAAGCATGTATTACATTTTTGAAAATTATAATTGTCTACTATAAACATTACAGCTACATAATTGTATAAGAGCCAAGCAGTTGATAAATATTTCAAACATGAAATATAAAATATAAATGAATTATAATTGACTATAATTAATAAGCTACAATTTAATGGAAATAAACACTAACCAGTCTTGACCCATCAGTCTTAAAAAGATGTTTCATGTTACACCACATTGGCTGTGAAATGCATCATTATTATTAGTGAACAATGAAATAAATGACAGATTCCCTATTTCTTTGGCCAACTGTCTTTTGGCCATCTATTAAATTTCATGGCAATACTGCCAAATTTGATAAGCAATTTCACTTATGCAAATTTAGAAGAAAAATTGGGTGATTTTATTCTATAATAAATATGGCTTCCTTATATGATATGAGAATGCCTAAGACTGGAGGAAACTCTGGAATCATGGAGCCAAAAGGCCCTTGATTAAATAAAAATTTTAAAAATTGTGATAAAATACATATAACATAAAATTTACCACCTTAACTTAAAATTTAGCATTTTTAAGTCTACAAATGACTAGTAAGTACACTCTGTTGTGCAGCCAATCCCTGAATTCTTTTCATCTTGCAAGATTGAAACTCTACATCCATTAAAGAGCTATTTCTCATTCCTTTTTTTCCCTAGCCTCTGGCACCCACCAATCTACTTCCTGTCTCTCTGAATTTCACTGCTCAAGGTACCTTATGTAAGTGAAATCAAATAGTGTTTGTCTTTTAGGAACTGGTTTATTTCACTTAGCATAATGTCCTCAAGATTCGTCCATGTCATAGCATGAGTCAGAATTTCCTTTCTTGGATGAGATCATACCATTTGAGACTACATGGATAGACCTAGAGTGTATTATGCTAAGTCCTTGAGAAAGGCAAATACCATATGACTCCATTTATAAATGGAATCTAAACAAACAAAAAACAGAATCAGACATATAAATACAGAGAACAAACTGATGGCTGCAGAGGGGAGGGGAGCAGGGGATTGGGCTAAATGAGTGAAGGCGAGAGGGAGATACAGGTCTCCAATTATGAATAAGGATGTCACAGAAATAAAAATCAGAGCATAAGGAATACAGTTAGTGATATTGTAATAGTGATGTAATAGGACAGATGGTAGCTATATTTGTGGTGAACATAGCTTAATGTATAAATTTGTCAAGTCCCTAAGTTGTACACCTGAAAGTAATGTAACGTTTATGTCAACTATACTCAAATTTAAAAAGTTTCCTGTCTTTATGAGGCTGAATAATATTCCATTGCTTGTATATACTACACTTTATTCTATCTGTTCGTCCACTGATGGACACTTGGGGTTGCTTCCATCTTTTGCCTATTGTGCATAATGCTGGGTGTACATGTATTTCTTCAAGAATATGCTTCCAATTATTTTACATATGTACTCAAGTGGAATTGCTGGATCATATGATAGTTCTATTTTTGATTTTTTGAGTTTCCATCATACTTTCTCTTGGTAGCTGCACCATTTTACTTCCTTTACTTCCTGCAGTACACAAGGATTCCAATTTCTCCACAACATTGCCAAAATTTATTTTCTGTTTGTTTGACTTTTAAAATTTTCTTTAGTTTTTATTTATTTTTGAGAAAGAGAGAGAGAGAGAGAGAGAGAGAGAGAGAGAGAGAGAGAGAGAGAGAGAGAGACAGCATCAGTGAGGAAGGTTCAGAGACAGAGGGACACAGAATCTAAAGCAGGTTCCAGGCTCTGAGCTGTCAGCCCAATGTGGGGCTCAAACTCACAAACCATGAGATCATGACCTAAGCCAAAATTGGACGCTTAACTGACTGAACCACCCATGTGCTCCTGTTTGTTTGATCTTTTATATATCGACATCCTAATCAGTGTGAAGTTGTTGTTAGTTAAATTCAATTAAATTTTCAAACATAAAAATTATTAGATAGAGTTAAGTCTCTTGTACAGGTAGAAAGAACCATAACTCAATTTTTGCTTATGTTGCTTATCCTTTTTTAGTTTATTTTTAAAAGTGAGATATATATTTTGTAATAACATATTTTAAAATAAAATTATTTCACACTTAAGGGTCTTCTTATCTATTGCTGAGTAATAAAACATTCCAAACTTAGTAACTTACAACAATGAAAGTAATTTGCAATCAATAATTTAGCTCAGAAATCAACTCTCGGTGTAGTGTTTGGAGGGGACTGCTCATCTCTGCTTCACTTGGCATCAGCTGGGGTGAGTGTGTGCAGGCTGGAATATTCTAAAGGCTTGCTCACTCCCATGTCTGGTGGTTGGTGCTGGCTGTTGGCTGGGACCTTGGCTGGCACGGGGCAGGAATGCCTACATTTGACCTCCTTATGTAGGTGCTTGCTTCCTTGTAGTGTGGGGACTGGGTTCCAGAAGCATGTGTCCTGAGGGATAACTAGGAGGAAGTTGAATTGCCTTTTATGTTCTATTCTCAAGTAACATATGGTGCTGCTTTTGTTGTACTCTATGAGTTAAGGAAGTCATAAGAGCTCACCCAAGATCAAAGAGGAGACCTAGATTCTATCTCTTGATGCCCCATCAAGGTTCTTGTCCCAGTGGCAAAGTTCTGGAGGAACTGCAATGAGTGGAATGAGAGGTATTGTTGCTACCATTTTTGGAAACCACAATCTGCCACTTTTAGTAACTCACTAAACCAGGTAATGGTATGTGGAAGCATCTAACTCTAACACTAACAATAGTCACATTTGTTATATTTCAAAGTATATTATAAATCTTCTTAATCATGCTATTTTACATAGAGCTATACCAAAGATACTTGGTATGTGTGTATGTGTGTGTTTCTGAAAAAATTATCCTCTATTTACATACAAATGAAGTCTCTCTGTTTATCCTGCTTCATTCTTAATTTTTTTTTAAACATTCATTTATTTTTGAGAGACAGAGAGTGAGAGGAGGAAGGACAGAGAGAGAGGGGAGACATAGAATCCGAAGCAGGTTCCAGGCTCTGAGCAGTCAGCGCAGAGCCCGACACAGGGCTTGAACCCACAAGCTGTGAGATATGACCTGAGCTGAAGTTGGATGCTAACTGACTGAGCCACCTGGGTGCTCCATGTCCATCCTGCTTCTATACTATTGTTCATCTATACACTTTGCAGTGTCAGAGCAAGAGTGCAGCTGGAAAATCACATTTCCTATATTTAAATATTTAATAGTTTCAAATTAGTAACCTGTTAAGTATAAACATTTCCATTTGCTTAATTTGACAAATTTTCATTCATAACAACCTAGAAGGTCAGATTTTAACTTAGAATTTTTAATCCTTCAGGTTCTCTGTCAAATGTGATTGGGAGAGACTGCCCCTGACTGCTGGCTCCTGCTTCCTTTTCTTCCTTCCTGCCCCCAACCCCACCTCCATCCAACACATTGAAGAATCTTCATGCACATGCGGACCAACCAGCCTATGTCTAAATCTCAGCAACAATCCCATGCATGTGAACACTCTTTAGCCACCCCTCAGGGCTAGTAATACAAACATCAGAAGTGTAGACCATCTTCCAGAAGATGATACAGGGATGGTGCCCTACATCATGTTGGAAGCCTACATGGCATTTGGAAGCCATTTATATAAGGAATTCTAGGCTCCAAAATTCACTAAATGAGGTGAGCCTGGGTGGCTCAGTCCGTTAACCATACAACTCTTGGTTTTGGCTCAGGTCAGGATCTCATAGTTTGTGAGTTTGAGCCCCATATCTGGCTCTGCACCACTAGCTAGTGTGGAGTTTGTTTGGGATCCTCTCTCTCTCTCTCTGTGTCTCTCTCTCTCTCTCAAAATAAATAAACTCCAGAAATCAAAACAGTGAACCTCTTGCCTGGGACTGAGAGTGGTAGCTGTGGGAAAAAAGAGAGTGAGCAATGCTGCTCCCTGAACTCAGGTCTGCTTCGAATGTTAGGTGTGGCCCTATTTTTCTCTTCATATTTTTCTTCTTGCTTTCTTTTCCCTTTTTCTTTCTCTTGCTCCTTTTCCCCCTCTTCATTGATTTCCCTCTATTATTTTTCATTTTCTTCCTGGACTTTCTAGTCCTTCTTTTTTTTATCTTTGTAATCTCTCACCCCTCATAGTGAGAGAAAGAGGAGAAAGTGGGGAAAAAAGGAGTTACTTAAGTCTGAGACTTTGTTAGTGAGCTTTCTTTTGTGATGGCATCATCTGCCTGGACTGAGGTAGTTCTGTCCCAGCAGTGATTCCACTGCCTTTCTTCATCTGCCATTTTACTTCATTTTCCTGCATATGTAAGTTGGAGTCGGAGCCTGCTTATTGGTGCCATTGATACCCTTGCTCATGGTTTAAAGACTTAAAAACAAAGCTTTATCATATAGAAGCCATTTCCTTTCAAGGTGACCAAGACATCATTTGCCCTATTGACCTCCAACCATGCATGAACAAACAGCTTTTATTAAAACTGGTCATACTTGGAAAGGATATTTGGAAAGAGTGAGTCAAAGCTGTTTGTATCTTATGAAAAACATTTCCCCCCGCCCCTGGTTTTTAGCTCACTTTAATTCGAGTACCTTAGCAGATGCTTTGAGTTTAGTTCCAATAGGTTTATCCAAAACTAATATGACAGAATTAATTAACTCACCATTCATCTCTTTTTTCTCCTATCCTGTTTCATGTTCTCCAAGCCTCTTCTTTGGCTTGAAATATTTTGCTATCTTATATCTAAAGCTTATTTTTTGCTCCTCAACTAAAGGTTACTTTAGTTCTTACTGGATTTGCACATCCTCCCTGTCCAGATGGGTGATGCTAAGAGGTAAGTAAATTATACTCCAATCAATTGCCTTTTATGTCATTATCTCTACTGGCTTATGTTTCAGGCAAAATTTGAAGGCCAGAATACTAACATACACTTTTCCACATAAAAATAAACAAATAAAAAGTAAGGAAGTCACATCATGATAAAAATCTCTTTAACATTAATTAAATAAGGAGCAGAATATGTGTTAGTTTCAACTTTTTTCCATTTAGATTTTGAGCAGGGAAGAAGCTTCTAGATATTATATTTGCAAGTGTCCAGAAGCTCTCAGTACATGTTAGATATACAGAATTTAAGACACTGAAAGTTGAAAACTAAAATTGACATAAAAATAGCTTTGTTAACTCCTAATTCCCAAGGGTATGAGTGTTAGGAAGTTAAGCATTGAAGTTATGGACCATTATAAAATGTTTCAATTTTTCTGATATGATTTGCCTGATGAACTTTAACTTTTGGTTATTTTTGAGAAGATGTACATTTTTTAAAGTAATACTTCTTGTTACTTTCAGTTTCCAGTGTAGAAGATTCAGAAGAGCACAAGAGTAAATATCAATAATTTCATAAACCAAATATGCCCTTTATATGATGCACATATTTTTTATTAAAATAGTGTGTTTTTCCCATGACAAAAAATCTCCTACAGCAATATTTATAATATTTTACAGCAATATAAAAATACTTTGTGTAATGAGGCTTCTGGGTGGCTCAATCGGCCGAGTGTCTGACTTCAACTCAGGTCATGATCTCATGGTTTGTGAGTTCAAGCCCCACCTCGGGCTCTCTGTGGTCAGCACGGATCCCGCTCCAGATCCTTTGTCCCCCTCTTTCTCACTACCCTTCCCCCACTTGAGCTCTGTGTCTTAAAAATAAACAAAAAATGAAAAAATACTTTGTGTAAGAAATATATGCACATGGTAATAAAATTTCAAACCATATAGGAGAGTTCAAGAAAATGTGTAAAATTTTCCCCTGGAAAACATAATGTGCATTCTTATGTTACTAAAGTGTGCTCTTTCAAAGAAAATATTACTAAAAAACAAATTAAAAGGAGAAAGTGGGGAAAAAAGGAGTTACTTAAGTCTTTATTCTCATCTTCTTTTTCTCTTGATAGAGCATGGTTTTCTTTTTTAAATAAAAGACCAAAAAACTAGCTATTTAATTTTTTACTTCTTACAAATAATTTTCATTCCCTTTGAAGACAGTCTTGTTGGAAACTGTGATTTCTTATTATAAGTTTGAGCTATTGTTTTATAAAACTTGCTGATTACTGTCAACTTGAGATTTATTTTACTATATTCTTGGGTTAGCATTATTGTTCCTTGGATTTCATATCTTTCTTTCTTTTTATTTTTTTTATTACCTTTTCAATTTGTTGTAGTAGATCCTTGAGTAGTATTTTCAAGACAATCTAGGGGTCATGATAAACTTTCTAGTTTTCCATGTCCAAAAACACATCTAGTTGCACTCACATCTGATTAATATTTTGATTTGATACAGAATATAGATTCAATTTTTTTCTTAGTATTATTAAGACATTGCTCAATGGACTTATCACATCTAATTATCCTAATGAAAACTCTGATACCATTCTAACTATCATTTCTTTATACATAACTGTTAAATTTTGGAATCTTGTAGGATCTTTATTTATCAGTGAACTTGTGAAAATATTCTGAATATGTATGCCTACAAAACAGCCTTTGATGAAATATTGACAATATTATGACATATGACCCAAAGAGTTTATATTTTAAAACAATAGCAATTTACTATTGCTTATCATTCTATTGGTCAGAAAATAGTGCCAGGTTTGACAGGGCAGTGGGTTTGTTCCATGGGAGTCAACTGGGATTGGTCATTCACTTGTATTCAGCTGGCTGCTGGGATGGGCTGGAAGGACAAAGAAAACCTCATTCACATCTTTGTTTCCTCGGTGCTCTTCCACATAGCCCTTCTCCAGAGGCTGTTCCTCATTCTGTAAGCTAACCTGTGTTTCCTTGCCACATGGCAGCTGGCTCTCCCAAAAAAGGTTCAGTGGGAGCTACAAGACTACATCAAATAGAGTCTCAGAAGCTACCCAGTGGCCACTTTTGCCACATTCTGTTGGTCAAAGCAAATTTCAGGATACATACAACTTTTGGTGTAGTAAAAATGGATTCTACTTTTTGCTGAAAAAAATAACAAAGTCTCATCACAAAAGCCATCTGGTGTAGGAGGTATTGTTATGACCATCTTTGAACACAATCAACCAGAAGGATTAATAAGAATTTCTTCTATGTCCTTTTTAATTTTAATTTTATTTTTTTGGGAGAGAGAGAGCATGAGTAGGTGAGAGGCAGAGGCAGAGGGAAAAGGAGAGGGAGGCGATCTTAAGCAGACTCCATGCCCAGTGTGGAACCCAATTCAGAACTTTATTTTATTCTGGAGACAAACATTGCAACTCTCCTTGGAGAAGTAGGATTGGGTTGATGAGTGGCCAAATTGTATAGCTGCCGTGTAAAGAATTTGTATTTTAATCATCTTGATTTTTACCCCTTTTCCCAGTTTGGCCCTCTCCAAGCTTGAGCTTCTCAGCCAGAAGTAAGGAGGACCTTCGGGACAGAGCTGTCTGAAATTGGCTGTGTTCTGGTGCCATGTAACACCTTCTGTGGCTTTTCATCTATGGCAGAGTCTAATACCACAGACGAAGGAGGGAAGGGATTGTGCCGTGTCTAGCAATGAAGGTGACATGTTGCAAGAAAGAGACATTGGGAATAAAGCTTACAGCAAAAATAGTTACTTGGAACCAGAAGTTACTAGGAGAAATATAAGCAAATCTTCTCACCCCCACCCTCCATAGATTCCCCAGAGAGATTGTAAAAGGATTTGGGTGTCCCAATGTGTGTGAAATAGGGACTCAGGGAGATTTTACTTGACACTTGAAGTGCTAATTCCCCATATCAGGTTTCTTCCACTCCATCTCTTCTTTTTATGGGATACACATTCAAAAGTGGTTTTCAAGATGCCTTAGGTGAGTGGCGTTGGACAACTGACCTACCCTAATTTGACCAAAAAAGGGCTTAGGCTAGGTGAAGAGGGGGGGCCTGAAGGACCAGCTTGCCTAAGACATGTCTTACCGTACTCTCTGTACTACTAAGAGACCTTAGACTGTTGTGAAAAACAACAACAACAACAACAACAAAACTCAACTCATACTGGCTTATAAAAAAGAGGGAGAAATGATTAGGTGCCTTGACGTAAAGTCCTGTAGTCGAGTAGGCTTTAAGTTAAGCTTCCTTCTATCTCTCCCTTATATTGCCATTACCTTTCAAGGGGTCCATAAATGGCTGCAGATGACAGCCTCCAGAGCAGGAAGAGAGATTATCTTCTAGATGTTTTTCTTGAGAGAACACTTTTCTCAGAAGCACTTAGTGACCTTCTCCTTACACGTATCCACTCTTAAACCAATCCCTGTTCTCAATGGATCAGGTAGGTCCTAAACCAGCCAAGAGATAAGGGATCACATGATTAAGTAGGGCTGGGAGAGAGGACAAATGATATTAAGGAGCCAGCCTCAATGCCCAGGGTGACCCCCTTTTTCAGTCAGGGCTCGCTTACTCCATCTCTGGTGCCTATATGATAGGATCTCGCTGATTAAGTACAGCTATATTCATGTCCTCTCTCTGACTTGAGGCCTCCATGAAGGAGCGATAGAATTCAGCTTGATTTCTCATTACTCTCCAAATCCACTGCTATTTTCTCACCCTTTCCAACACGGATTACCTTCGGCATCTCCTTATTTGGATTCCTGCATCAAAGTTGTTGTCAAGAAATTCCCACAGGAGCGCCTGGGTGGCTCAGTCCGTTAAGCATCTGGCTTCTGCTCAGGTCATGATCTCATGGTTCGTGGGTTCAAGCCTTGCATCGGGCTCTGTGCTGACAGGTAGCTCAGAGACTGGAGGCTGTTTCAGATTCTGTATCTCCCTCTCTCTCTGACCCTCCCTTGCTCGCACTGTCTATCTCTGTCTCTCAAAAATAAATAAAAAGCATTAAAAAAATAAAAAAAAAGAAATTCCCAGAGTCTCTGAGTTTACCAAATGTTTTACCTCAAAAGCATGACCCTTATGCAAATATTGGTGTCCCCACCTATTTCTGGGATGCTGCCATGATGATCCTATGCCTCCTCCTCCAAGAAGACTATAGTTTGATAGCTACCAGAGGATAAAAACAGTTCAAATGTTGTTAGATATCTCTAACTGCCTTTAAAAGAGATGGTACCAAGTCACATTCCTATAAATAAGAAAAGAGTGTCTGTCTCCTATCAAGTCTTTGTCAATATTGTGTACTATCAACTTTTGATGATTGTAAATTTTTTAGGTTAAAAGCTGAAATTCTTAATTTTGTTAATCTCTGAGTCAACTAGAGTATACTTCAAGTAATTTTTGTTTGTGTGAAGAGTCTCTGTATGAAATATTTTCTGAGCCCTTGCATATCTAGTACCATCTATTATGTGTACACATGAATGACAAACCTGGAAATTCAAAGTTCACACCACAGTTGTATCTTACCTTTGAAGAAAAGTGTGACGCCAGGCTGATTTTTATTTTGATACATAACTTGATATATTTTTGAATTCTTGAAAATGTGGGGTTTTTTCCCTTTTTGTCATCTAGGCTCCCCCCCCGAATTTATATATGTATAAGTTTTTTTGTGGATATGGATGTAGGCATATGAACGCACCAGTTTCCTTCAAGAACATGTTGTTATATTTTAGTTTTACTATTGCCACTGTCTATGAGTTCTGGTTTCTTCTTCAGCAAATCCAGTTTTTAGAATTGTATCTTGGCTTCCTATATCCTATGTCTATCTGGCATTTTATATCTAGTCCACTTTTTCTTCACTAACTCTCCTAGGATAACACATACCACATCGTGAACATCTTAAAACCTACTAATATATACTAATGATTCTTGGTTATATATTTACTTATTTCATTAATAGGACATTTAACATTTTTATTCTTCAGAGTCAAGCTCTTAGTAAGTACACAGATAAGATGCTTGCAAGAGCTTTGTCCACAACTAAATATAGTCTTCGGACCATACAATCAGACTTTGCCCAAAGCCCTTCTCTGGGACTGTCTCAATTGTTTGGCCAATTCTTATATAACCGTATCTGTGTGAGGAATTCAAGGGGAAAATTTGTGACATATATTTAACATTAGACATTGTACCAATTATGAACTTTATTTCAAGAATATTAAGTAATTAAATATTAGATAGCCACATAGTTCCTGCAAACAATCAATCTCTACTTTTAACATGCCACTGTCAACATTTATAAACAAAAGATTAGGCTTTGTGCATTACTAGACTAGATAATTAGGAATGAAGTGGCTGATGTAATTATGAAGAAACCACACCCAGCTGAACCTTAATGTATTTTATAGCCAGAATAACAGAGAAGATAGTATCAAACAGGAGTTCTTCACCTTGGCTGCACTTTGGGGTCATCTGGGGATGTATGGATGAGGGCAAGCACACTGACCTCTCCACACAGTGTCCTCTTCAAACACATCAAATCAAACAGTCTGGACAAACTGACCATCCTAGTATGTACTCAAATGAGCAAAGCATATGCCCTTGGGTGCAGCAGTTCCATTCCAAGAAGTATGTCTTACAGAAATACTTGTATATATGCCTAAAGATTCATTTTAAAGATACTTATTTATTCACCCAACAAATATTTGTGGAGCTCCTATTCATGGCCAGCACTGTTCTAAACACTGGGGATAGTAGACTACTTGTGGCCAGGAAGATCACAGCCCTGCAGGAAAGGCCGGATAACAAACACCCAACAGATAAACCGGGGAAAGTAACAGACAGCTGTAAGTGCTATCCAGAGAATTCCAAGATGGTATCCAGTGATGTCCTCTGGAATTGTATTTCTCACACAGAACTAGGGGAGACACTGTTGTAGACTTTTGTCTGCCTTGGCTTTCCATGTTATTCCCACTGTACTGTGGAAGCCTGGGATTGGGAAGAACCCCTCTCAGTTGCCTCCACCTAGATTTCCAGCTGGGAGTGGAACTATATCATGGGAAAGAAGGCAATCTTTTCTGTTTCCAGATGTTCCCAACCTTACTTGATTTCTTTCTTTCTTTTTAAAAATTTTATGTTTTTATGTACATAAAATACACATAACATAAAAGTTATCATTTAACCACGTTAAATTATACAATTCTGTGTTATTAAGTACATTCAGACTATTGTGCAACCATTACCACGATGCATCTTCAGAACTTTTTCAGTAATTTAAATCAATTCCAGCTTATCAATTCTTTAATGGATTGTCTTTGGTATTTTACTTAAAAGGCGTCTCAAATTATAAGCATTTTAACAAAGAAATCAGGGACAAAACAAAATCAAGAAATATGTTGTTTCTATAACTGAGGAAAAACAAATAGTGGAAAAGGTACACACACATACACATTCATTCATTCATTCATTTAAACTGCTCAGAGACAGCAGAACAGACAACAGGGAATAGGAAATCTGAAGATAAATAGGGACAAATTCAAAATAAATTGTGTGAGATAAAAATTCACAGTAACTTATTGAAATCATTGCATATGCACTTGTTATTACTTTATAGAATTTGAGAGGAATCAGAATGTTAGAAATACAATATTATACACATATTTATAACTGTAAGAGTCAAAAAGGATAAGTTTAATTTCCACATCTAGAAAACATATTGGGAAGCATTATAAAAATAATTTTTTAACTCTTAGAAAAAAGATATTTACTAACCACCATCAAAGCTTTGGCAAGACAAACTTTAGGTGGCTTAATCTGACACATTTCTCTTGATAGCCATTGATCAAGATGATACATGAAATACATTAAAAATTGTTATTAATAGTTCAGAGCCCTCTTGGAGGGACACAAAATGATTTAAAGTCTGAAGACCATCTTCTTACATGTATCATAGATAAAATACTGTAGGGCAGTAGCGGTTATCCAGGAGTTGTTTTTGGGAAACTTGTTTGTACTCACTTGATAAGGAGAAAGTAAATTTCATCTGCTGCACGAGGAATTTAGGCTAAAGATTAGAAAAGTTCCTTTTTTTCTAGATGTGAAACATTGAATACATAACCATCAGAAATCATGTAAGCTCATTCTTTGGAACACTGTGAGAATATGGGGAATTCTCCTTCCTGATTAACTTAATGCATAAAAAAATAATCTGGAAGATGGTACTACTGGGAGTTAAGTTCTAGATTAGAGCTTCAGTTCACTAACACTCTAGATCACAAAATAGAATTGAAAGCACATTCTCTGACCCCCTGTACCATCAGAGTGGTTCTTAGAGGTGAGTAGTCCACATGCAGGAACTTGGGCTGAGTGACGGGCCACCTAGTTTCACACTTAATGGGAGGATTAGAGTGCCAGGACTTTGAAAGACTGAATGGTGTGAAGGCATCGGTGGAACCATAATTGTCTAGAAACTCAAGCTTCAAAATTGCCTTGATAAAGTTGAACACTAGTCAGAAACTGATAGCACACAGCTCAGTAGAAATAAGTGGAAAGTAAGATTAAACACTTCTGCCATACTCACCAGCTACCAGGCAGCATTCTAAACCCTTTCATATGCCAATTCTGCAAAGCAAATATAATGTAGGGTGATAGTTCTCAGCTTGTGTCTGGGTAAAGATTTGAGACTCTCATTTAAAGAAGTATTAAAAGGTTTGGGGTGCCTGGGTGGCTCAGTCATCTGAGCGTCCAACTTCAGCTCAGGTCTTGATCTCACAGTCCGTGAGTTTGAGCCCTATGTTCCAGGCTCTGTGCTGACAGCTCCTGCTTCAGATTCTGTGTCTCCTCTCTCTGCCCCTTCTCCCACTCGTACTGTCTCTCTCTAAAAATTAAGACGTAAAAAAATTAAAGTTAGACGTTGGTAATAATGTATGTCTTTATTTTTAAAGGAAGAATGAAGCCAATAAAGTAATAGATATGAAACCAACATAGGAAAAAAGGAAACATTTCCAAAACTCTGCCGTGTCAGGCATCATGTCACTTATTGTTTTGTCAATAATGTCACATGTGACTTGTCTCATTTAATCTGTACCATAATCCCTATAGGTGAGTTTATTGTCACCATATGATAGATGAGGAAACTGAAGCTTGGAGCAAATTAGTTGCCTCTCAGTTGCCTGAGGTGTCCCGATATCGATATCTGGATCTTTAGGATTCTAAATGATGGCTCTCTCCCTATGACTTATACACCTTCTATAGAATGACAGGCATACACATAATCAATAAAAGCCTGAGTGAAATAAAAGAGAAGGCTAAAAATGTATAGTCTCCTATGGCTATAGCTACAAGAAAGCACATATGCATTTTGTTCCAGTTATCCATTCCTGAATAGCAAATACCTTAAAGATACAAACAACAATCATTTTAATAATGCCCACAGAGTCTTCTGGTCAGGAATTAGGCAGGGCACAGCGGAGATGTCTTTTCTCTCCACAATGTCTGGCTTCTCAGTTTAGAAACTCTAAAGGCTGGGAGTGACTGGATCAGCTGGGTCTGGAATCATCTGGAGGCCTCTCTCAGATTCTGGGCACCTGGGCTGGGAGGATTTAAGGGCAGGTTCACCTGGAACTATTGACTGCAGGCCTTATGCATGGTCTTCCCATGTAGTTTGGTTTCTAAGAAGGGCATCTTCTGAGAGAGCGTCTAGAGGATGAGCATCCAAGAGAGCCAGAAGGACCTTGTCTAGCCCAGCCATGGAAAGCACGAGGCATCATTTCTGCCTGATTCTGTCGATTACCTGTGAGTCACAAAAAGCAGCCTCAATCAAGAGAAGGCAATGATGAAGGAGTGGCAGAGAAACATGCAGAGGAACAAGAGGAATGGAGATATTATTGCTATCACTTCCAAATAAAATAAGCCATCACACATTTGATCAGTGATTGGATGAGAACAAGAAAGTAAGAATTACTTATCTGGAAGGATTGGAGTGTGTGTGTGTGTGTGTGTGTGTGTGTGTGTGTGTGCCTTTTATAATTTTCTCTTGTAAAGTGTTTTTGCAAAAGCATTTGTAAGTGATAAGGATGATCCTTGGAGGTGTGAATGGCTGTAGTCTGAACAGAGACGTTGGCTCCACTTTCTGGTCTATGTATCATGCCCGCCAGATTGATGTGGGATCAGGATGACTTATTTCCTAAGCTAAGTTGAACTTAAGAGAAAAAAGGCAAAAGTGCGATGTGGCCTAAGGTACAGGAGGGATATGGCCTATTTGTCTTCAGGGTTATTACTGTGACTTATTAGAAATGATTTATACTGTTGACCAAAGGACTTAATTTATATCCAAAGAAATATCCGTGCCTGGCATAGTAAAGTTTGTTAGAACTTGGAGGAAGATTGTGAAATCTTCCTTTCAACTGTCAGCCTCACTTGAAGGTTTGCAAAAATACAATTTAGCCAGGCTGGGCAGGACAAATGATAGCCTGTTGGTAGGCAAGCAGATGTTCTGCCTTAACCTTAGTGAGGGCTGTTGGACTGAGTTTACTCTTCCAGAAGAGGGAAGTTTGAACTCAGAGGTAGATTGTTCCTCTCTGTGCTTTGAGTCTAGAATTTTCCTGAATCTTTTAATAAGGACGGTTGAGTTTTGTGGTGTCAGGAAAAGGATTCACATTGCCTGTGTTTAGAAAACGACTGCCTAGATTTTGCCCAAATATTAGTTTATGAGTTGAAGTTTTCTCCAAGTCTTAGTTGGTAATTTTTGGTGAATTTCTGCTGCTTAGTTAGAGCAAGCCAACGTAAATGTGAAATTAAATCCATAGAACTAAATGTGCATGATGAATAGAACTTTGGTCTGTGCTGAGTAGCCTCACTTGGAGTATTACTGAGCTTGAAGAAACAGGGAGCAGCCGTCAATGAAAACTCTGTGCTCTGCAGAAGCCAGCCTACATAAATATTTTATTTAGCTGAGATAATAACAGATTCGTAGAATAACTTATTTTCACTGCTGCAATCAAATATGGTTTGATCTATAAACTCCTAGCTATATATTTATCTCCAGTGAAGTTAAATAGTTATTTAGGCGTGTCAAAAAATTAATTTTGCCTTTTAGAATAGAATATAGAATCTAGTTAGTTGGGGTCCATAGTTCTTTCCTTTTTTTGGAAGTGACCATTTCCCCAGCTATGGTGAATAATTTTGCATACAGTTTTTCAAAAAATTTGTATTTTAGAGTTGATACATACAACATTATTAATTTTAAAGGTAATTCTTCAGAACACAAGAGAATTATCTTTTAGAAAAGTCACTGTGATTCAAGAGTCCCTAAGAATATAAAATATAAGAGATGGAGTGTTATCGTTAAATGCTGGCCCCCCTTCACCTTCCACGTGCTCACCCACGTTTCTGCCCTCCATCTCGTCTTGAAGAAAGAACAAAGGAAAGCAGCTAAATCCCCAGAAGAGAGATCATGCTTGATTATTAGGCAGAAGAGCCTGTCCTTGAGAGCTGTGAGGCAGCCAGTGCTCGGGAATATCCTCTTCATATTTTAAACTTGGATCCGTTCCCAGGTCTGGGCTGCAAAGATGTACGGCAAACCTGTCACTCTGCTTCAAAAAGAACCGCTTCAGTGCTACAGGACTTACCAGTGTTGTCCTCCCTAGCCTTGGTCAGCAGAGACCCAGAAATACTAGCTGAACTGAAATGACAGAGAAAAGGGGCATTGTCCCCCAGTGTAGGGACAGAGGTGGCTTGTTCTCTGGATTCCCACACAGCCTCGAGACTTTTGTGCCGTCTTCTTAAGGATGTTGGGGCAAACATGTGCCGCCACCACCACCACTGACACCACAGCGGCCATAACCACAACCACAGCAAAGACAGCTGAGCCCAGGTGCAGAAATGGCACCACCCAATCACTGATAAACCATCTAGAGGAACACTTTCATGTTTTATTTATACACTGTTTTAAAATAAAGGTCCTGGGGGCGCCTGGGTGGCTCAGTCGGGTAAGCATTCAACTTCAGCTCAGGTCATGATCTCACAGTTGGTGGGTTCGAGCCCTGCCTCAGGCTCTGAGCTGACAGCTAGCTCAGACCGAACCCGGAGCCTGTCTTCGTATTCTCCGTCTCTCTCTGACTCTCTCCTGCTCATTCTGTCTCTCTCTCTCTCTCTCTCAAAAATAAATAAAACATTAAATAAATAAATTAATTAATTAATCAAATAAAGGTCCTATTTTGATGATTCACCAGAAACTACCAAAGTCTTTAGCTTGAGGGCTAATATGGACCGCTGTACTTTTTAAGTAAGACTAATCACATAACTAGTTTTTCCCCCCAACTTCTGTTTAACTGGGATAGATAAAACAATATGAATTAGATTGATGAAAAAATAATAAACAGTAATAATAGCCAACATGTTTTGAGTAGTGACTGTGCTAGGACTATGTGTATACATTTTCTTCTAATATATTACAAGTCACCACAAGTCTATGAAGTAGGCATTCTTATTATCATCCCATTTTACAGATGAATACTCTAAGGCCTACCGGTATTAAGTAAATTGCTTTAAGTCACAAGCCAGCAAGTGCAATAGCCAGAAGTAGACACTAGTTCCATCTGATTCCCAAACCCAAACTGGTAATGTCTTGCTGCTTATGGGGTTATGAAGAATGACAACTGAATACAGTGTCATGCTGATGCGGCAAATTCAGAAATTGCTTGGTTCCAGTGATTGACAAAAACAGTTAGCTCAAGAAAATTCTTATCCATCCAAAACTCCAATTTAAGTCATACTGAAGTGATGCCAGAAGGCCAGGGACATTAATTTGACAAATGAGAAGTGTACATTGTCACCCCTGGGCAAGGAAGTATGCTTTCAGAATAGAGTTGCCTGTCTTTCCACTAGTTTGTAAATCTCAAGCTTTCTGCATTTCCAAGGTTGAATAAAAGTCCAGTTGGGCACACAGAATCAGAACCTACACTGAAACAATGAGTCACAGCCAATTCAAATAGTTTGCTAATTCAGCCACAGATATACTCCCAGGGTAGAAAATCCCCCATCTACAACTTATAATAGAAATATTGTCTAAAATTTTTCATATTCAGAAGATAATCCTCAGCAAATATTATTTTCTCCAGATGTCAATAACTTTCATTGAGCACTTACTGTGTGCCAGGTACCTTGTTGAACTTTCTGCCTATGTATGGACCCATGCAATTTTCACATCATCCTTATGAGTAAAAGACTGTAATTATCTTTTCTAGTTGAAAAGGTTTAGGTGTAAAGAAATTGAAGAACTTGCCCAAGGTCACATGGTATATAGGGAGCTAGACATGTATGACTTAAATTTAGTGCTTGTGGTGTCATTGTTCTTATGATTTTGCTGTGTAAAGAGGGCATCAAGAAGAAAGAGAGAATAAGCTGAAGTCAGAAAAGGAAGAGAATTGGCTGCCTCTTCCTTTCTATTATTTATGGAGATAATTCTTCAAGAACAGCCTTTGGGTTACAGGGCTGAGGCTCAGGCATTCCTTGGTCATTGATGTTCTCCCAACCTACTAGTGCCTTCCAGTCTCCTCAGCTCCTCTTTCTACCTGTACAGCTAATGCTCTACATTCTGCATCCTCACCCACTCTCTCCCCAGCACCACCATTTTCTTTTCTCCCTTATTTCCCCACTAAACCTGCAGCCCTGGGCAGACCCAGCCCTTGGTGCTGTCTGACCTAAGCCAAGCTGGCTTCCAGGAACTGCTAGAGAAAGTTCTTCCAGCCAACTGATGGTCCTACTCTTCAGTGCAAGGCAACATCTTTACCCCTTGTTCCCTTACGCCACACCCTCCACACTCAGTCCCAGGAAAAACCTCATGGAAAACTTCTAAGCCCCCACTCAGCACATTTATCTCCATATAAGGTTGGCTTTTTCCATCACATCCCCTACCTCACCCAATATGGACCCATATTTCATGGGAAGAGGTGAAACTTCTTGTTCTTCATCCCTGGGAAATTTTATAGATAGCAATCAAAATCTTGAGGATGAGTGATATTGCTCCAGGGGACAGTAAGAAGCTAAGAGAACTCAGGATAGAAGTTGGCATTTATTATATGGCCATAGGGACAAAGGCATTAAAAGAACAGAGAGGAGAATGTCAAGAAGGAATCCAGGAGTAGGTGGTGTTAGGGAAGCCAGCAAAGAAATGGAAGGTCCACAGTATTAAATGCTGCAGAAGGGTCAACTTAATAATTAAAATTCAACTGTCATGATGAGAAGTTCAGCAGGTACATTTGCCCTGACAGGGATTCAAGGTTAGATTGTCATGGGTTGAAGGACAAGTGGTAGAAGATGTTAGGAAAATAGTGAATGTGGAACACTCTTCAGATTTATGGAAGTGTTTAGGCCTCTATCAAAGTTTCCTTGCCTCATCTCTGATGCCTTCTTTACCTAGCTCTCATCCCACATGATTTGTCAATTTCATGGGGATCGCACCAGAACATCTTTCAAGATGCCCAGTGGTAAACAAAGAAATATATGGAAGAATCCATAGACGAATGTAGTCCTGGGAAGAATTATTTTTATTTCTAAAGGTAGGAAAGACTTGTACATCATCAGTTAATCAGTAACTGTCTACTGTGTGTTTTAGCTAAGCTCTGTGAAAGGCAGGGCCCTTGGCCTCATGGGGTGAAAGTCAATCAGGAACAGCAGACATTAAATGAATAGTTTTAAACAATTAAGTAAGCAATTATGAGGCAAACAATGAAATGTCAGGTGCTCTAGGAATGTAAAACAATGATGCCTATGGGTTTGAGGAGGGATAAGTAGAAGTTGGCCAAGTGGAAGGAATGGTGGAGTGAAGACAGCATTCAAGCATACTTTAAAACCTATGCAAAGGCTCTGAGGTAAGAAAACACATGTAACATACTTGGAATCAGTAGGCAGTGCCATGTGGCTGGAGCACAAAGTGGGCAGTTGTTGAGATGAAGCTGGAGATGAAGAAAGGAGTCATCCAGGAAATGGGAGTCCAGCTACAGGGAAGAAGCTCACAGAGAAGATAAGGGCGGAAGTAAAGATGGAGAAGGGGATAATTACCCTAGGAAGTTCCCGCAGAAATCAGAAACAAAATTCTGACTGCTGTTAGGTACCCCTAGATGGATTTTCCAGAGCCGTTTCCAGCATAAGAAAAATGGAAATGATCTCTTCTTTTTATGATACTCGTCTTAGAAGATTATCTCCCCTCTATTCCCTATCCCAACCTCAGCTCTTTGCCTTGTATTCTCCTTCCTGCTATATGAGGTCAAACTTCGACCTAGATGTCTAGTTTAGAAAGAAATAAACTTGGAGGTGGTATTACTGTAAACTCTTAGTAATGCTCATCTACGATGTATGATCAGTTCCTAAATCCTGACAAGCCTACAGTCCTAACAGCTATAAAATATGTCCCCTCCACTCCGTCTCCAGAGATACTGTCCTGGTTTACTCTCTTAATTTCTCTTACTTGGACCATTATAACATCCTCCCAACCCTTCTTCCTGTCTCTAATCCGTCAAGTACACAGCTGCCAAGGTAGCCTTTTTAATATTCAAATATATGGATGTAAGACATCCAAAAGACAAAAAAAAAAAAGTTGATATTTTTCCCATTGTCTATAAAATCCAAAGTCTTTAGCTTAACACATGTGCCTTTTGGAGTCTGGAACTCTTCAATATCATCTCTTGTTTTGCTACCTCACGCACATTTCAGAACTGCTTGCAACCTCTCCACTTCTGCACATCAGCCTAGTAATCCTCTCTTCAGCATATCTATGTGCTAATCCCAAATCATCCTCAAGGTCAAGTGTTCCTTCCTCCAGAATGTCTCCCCTGTCCTTCCCTCCCCAGGCAGGTTTTGGTCCTTCCTCTGTGCTCTCTATAATGTCATGTGCATGCAACTATCATATCACTTATCAAACACTGACTGTCGCAATTGTGGGCTTGCTCCCTGTTGCTTCTCCCTGTGCATTTTAGACACAGGAACTGGCTGAAACTGTTAATTTTCAAATTCCAGGAACCCAGCACAGTGCCTGGCATAAGATAGATACTCAACATGGATGATGAATTGAATCTATTTCTTTGGCAGTTAGCTAAGAATAGGAACTATATATAAATTTTTGCTGGATTCCCCCCAAATTCTAGCAATGGAACAGCTTTGAGATTTTGAATTAGAAGTCAGGTTAGTCAGGAATTATACCTCATTTACCTGAGTTATAAGTGCATCATATCAAAAAGTATCTGAGAATCTATTTCAGTAGCTTATTGTAATTTGATGCATTTAATTTTTTATTGTGACCTTACCACCCCAGGTTAAAACAGGTGTAGTGGCTTATAAAGATAATGTAAATTTCAAAAGATAATTGTGTCGGTCATGGATGGTTGTGATTCTCTTCCTCTTTCTATCAATTCAGGAAAAAAATCCTGAATTTCCCAGAGGAAAAAAATCAGTGTCCCTTCCACCTAGGATTGCTCATATAACAAAGTTCTGACTAATGAAAATAAGCAGGAGTGTTACATGTCTTTTGATATCTGTGTTCCTTCTTCATTCCTAGAGTGAGGATTCAGTGCTGGAGGAGAATAGCCATCTTAAGAGCACAAGACAACAATTGTGGAAGGAAAGTCTTTGCCCTGAAGGGAAGATTCACTGTTATGTGAGCAAAATAAGATCCTACTTGATTAAGCACCTATTTGAGGAGTTTTTTGTGTTCACAGCCAAACCTAATTCCTAACTGATAGAATAATAAATGTTAGAAATAAAGGAGAAATATGAGACAAAGGGAAAGAAAACAAGGCCAGGAGCCTAAAATAGAACCAGGAATGTATTTAATACAAAAAGTACATACTGTGAAATGCTGTGTTCTTTCCACGGGTAGGCCGTATATTTGTTTCTAAGATATCTAGAAGACAATAGGAAGAGGGAAATGTGGTCAGGTATCTGTATAAGAGGAAAAGCAAACTTACTCAGAAGATGAAATTTCAAGAGCAAAACAAAACAGATATTTCTTTCCAAGACTCCTTATTGAAGGAACAGCATGACATAATAAACAACGTCTTTGTCAACATCCTTTTAGCAACAACCATCTCTGGGTGATTCTAATAAATGATGGTCTTATCCAAAGTGTAGTGAAGCAAAACAATTAGAATATTTAGACAAATAATGGGCTACATATCATTCAGGGAATCTTCCACAGATAGGCTTTCTTTAATTTTTTTAGATTCATCCCATTAAATATTTGTTGAAAACTAGAGGCCTTTCAACAGAAAAATGTACATGAACACCAAATTTTAACCATACAGTGACCCTTGCATGATACAAACATTGGGATATTGACTTCTTGCATAGTTGAAAATCTACATATAACTTTTGACTTCCCCATAAAATTAACTAATAGCTTACTGTTCATTGGAAGCCTTACTGATAACAAACGGTTAACAGATATTTTGTATGTGATATATATTATGTACTGTATTCTTAATATTAAATAAGCTAGAGAAAAAATGTTATTAAGAAAATCATAAGGAAGAAAAAAATACAAGGACCCCTGGGTGGCTCAGTCAGTTAAGCCACTGACTTCAGCTCAGGTCATGATCTCACAGTTTGTGGGTTTGAGCCCCTTGTCAGGCTCTGTGCTGACAGCTAGCTCAGAGCCTGGAGACTGCCTCAGATTCTATGTCTCCCTGTCTCTCTACCCTTCCCCTGATCACACTCTGTCTGTTTCTATAAATAAATAAATAAACAAACATTAAAAACAAGAAAAAAAATCCAGTGACAGTACTGTACTGTTAAGAAAAGAACAAACCCCTGTATACATGGACCTGTGGACCTGCACAGTTCAAACCCATGTTGTTCAACAGTCAACTGTAATATCACATTATAGACATTTAAGGATTTGAATGTTCTAGGCTAAAATCTCAGCTCCAATCTGGAATTTTTAAAATATATCTAACAGTACTGAGGACTTATTTTACAACATGTGTATGTTGTCATATAAGCAGGGTGACCAACTGTCCTGGTTTGCCCAGGACTAAGGGGTTTTCTGAAATGCATAAATATCAGCACTAAAATCAGGACAGTTCCAGGTAAACTACTACAGTTGGTCATGCTATATATAAGTGCAGAATCATATACCTTGATAGCTAGACAAATTTCTCTCTCTCTCCCCCCCCCTCTCTGTTATAGACATAAGAAGACTTTTTTTTCTGTGAAAATTGAGGGTTTCACAAGGATTTTTGCCTGAATTCATGGTCACCTATGATACCAAGGGTCTCTCAAAGGAAGAACCAAGAGTCTTCATCAAAATGAATTTTGAATCTACCCCAATGGACAAATGAATGGACAGACATGTTCCCAAAATTGAAGCCCTTTTTGTAAAGATACAATAATAGGTATTCAGTACTCATCTTGACTGTTTTTTTATGTTCCCAAAAATACAGTCACAGTTTTTTGGTATGCCTCCTAAAGTAAATCTTTTGCAAAACAGATTCCAAAGTAACTGAATGGGGAGAATTTCTATGTAGAAATAAGTATCCATAAAGCTGGTACAAGTTGTAAAAAATCATAAAAAATACAACTTTGGTTGCAGAGTGGTTGATTTGGGGTTTTTGAATCATTGAGGTGTTTCTTTGTGGTAATATTGCATAGCAAGGCTAATTTTTATTACAGTTACCAGTTGACTCTCATATTAAAACCATATTACCAGGTGTAAAGAAATTGTTGACTTTATAATCTAGTCGAAAGACTGACTGTCAAAAGCTGGATAAGCAACAAAAACCATATTAGTCACGAAGCCAAAATCGATCTTTGTTTTACCCATTTGGCAATTATTAACTGTTCAGTCAGGAGAGCTTTCTTCCCATTCTTTCCTCACAGAAAGTAATATTTTTTCTTTCTGTTTTTTGAAAGTAGAAAGTTGCATTTTTATTAACATTCCAAATAGGCATCAATGGTCTATGTTCTCAATTCAAGTTGTTTGGCTCATCCTCAATTCTGAAGGCTTTAAAAGTCAGGAAAAACTGCAAACAATATTATAATATTTCTGAAACTTTCTTCATAAGAAGATAGGGAGCCCCTCACTTACAGGAGCCATTAGTGGATGCTGGGAACTGCTGGTTGTGTACAAGCTGGGAAGAGAAAGCCAGAGAACAATCAGGAAGAATTGCATGTAAGCATTTCTGGCAAGAGATCTCAGAGGAAAACTTCAAGACGTCCCACATTTCTTGTGATTGCTTCTCTCATTCTAAATGTTCCTAATTTTATACTTGTAGTTTTATGTTTTTTTTCTTAAAAGTGACCCTCCAGATTGCATAAGCCTCAGATCCCAGAGAAACATGAAACTGACCCCACAGGAAGTCCACTAGATTCTTATTTCCCTGAGAAACTTACTGCTTGCCAACAGAAGACTGGCATAAGTTTTCTGTAGAACAGCTAATTAACCAGAGCCAAGGTTTAGCTTCCAATAACCTGTTATAATATCTTATGGTTCAACTCTACAGAACAAAAGTGCAGGAAGATGAAGTTGAGAAGTACCAGTGATTTCCTCTGAGTACCAGAAATCACAACAAAAATAAACTTTATCATGCTTTGAGCTAATTCTAGGTGTTTTTTTATTATAGTTTATTGTCAAATTAATTTCCATATAACACCCAGTGCTCATCCCAACAAGTGCCCTCCTCCATGTCCATCACCCATTTTCCCTTCTCCCCCAACCCCCATCAATCCTCAGTTTGTTCTCAGTATTTAAGAGCCTCTTATGGTTTGCCTCCTTCCCTCTCCTTAACTATTGTTTCCCCTTCCACTCCCCCATGGTCCTCTGATAAGTTTCTCCTGATCCACATATAAGTAAAAACATATGGTATCTGTCTTTCTCTGCCTGACTTATCTCACTTAGCATAATACCCTCGAGTTCCATCCACATTGCTACAAATGGCCAGATTTCATTCGTTCTCATTGCCATGTAGTGTTCCATTGAATAGATAAACCACGTCTTCTTGATCCATTCATCAGTTGATGGACATTTAGGTTCTTTCCATGTTTTGGCTATTCTTGAAAGTGCTATGAGCATTAGGGTACATGTGCCCCTATGCATCAGCACTCCTGTATCCCTTTAATTCCAGTTTTTAATATCAATTAAGCTGGGGCAAAATAGGAATTGTAGGCACAATCTTTGTTGAGTAGGAGAGAAAACTAATGAAGGTGGAGCCATAAGGCATTGTTTTGCATTATATAAATAGAAAGTTTACTAGTGTGCTTGCCTAAAACAAAAGTACAATCTACAATCTAAAATTCTACTGCGTGTGTATGTGTGTGTGTCTTCCTTCATTTTCCTCCTCTCATTCCAAAACAAAAGTGGGCTCTCCTATTGGAAGAGGCAGAATAATCGTTCTAGGATCTTCTTGAGTTAGTACAGTCTTTTTACTTGAAAAAGAAAATTATGAGATCCCATATGTGATTGACAATGTTTCCCTTTAACTACTGATGCTAAATTATGTAAATGGATCTTAGGGGCGCCCCTGGGTGGCTCAGTCAGTTGAACATCCGACTTTGGCTCAAGTCATGATCTCATGGTTCATGATTTTGAGCCCCGCATCAGGCTTTGTGCTGAGAGCTCAGAGCCTGGAGCCTGCTTCAGGTTTTGTCTCCCTCTCTCTCTGTTCTCCCCTGCTCACACTATCTCTTTCTGGAAAAAAAATAGATCTTAGGCTGAGAAATAGTCACTTAGTTTGCAAATGTAATCTGATCTATTATAGTCCGTGATCCAAAGTAAATAACTTCCTATAGAACTTATTGATCTGGGATTCAAGAGTCAAAGAATTGTTGGGATATCAATAAAAGCACTAAGAAAAGTAGTCATTGCACTTAGATTTATGGACGCAAGGTATTGATTTAGTGGAGTGGTGATCACAGGAAGATGAAATTTCCTTTACAACAAAAATCAGTCATTGCATAGGTAGAACGCTCTTTGCTTTCAAAACTTCTCAATGAATCGAGAGGGCAGATGGAAAAAAGTTTGAAGCAAAGTTGGTCTCAGCACCAGTGACATACTGAAAAAAAAAGTAATGTTTTCCAAATCCCAATAGAGTTTGAAAAACAAAATGGAAGTCAAGGCTCATTAATCAGTCAAGCACATTATCAGCATGAACGCTGTCTAGCTTTTTGTTCTTCCTTTCTTATTGCATGCCTCTGCTTGCCTGTTTCCAGATTACCGAAGCTTCCTTTCAGAGAATAAACCATTGGAGGAAGAAAACGTGTATGTACCACTTGGGGGCATCAGGTATGGATTGCAGGTCAATGAGTTTTGACATTTTATGTATCCAAGTGAAGAAAGGAAAAAGCGGGTAGGAAAGGATTTTTAAAAAGCATTGCAAGCTGAACATGAAGAGCTTGATGACCTTGGGAGATAATTTCTCAGCATTTCCAACTAAAAGTGGTGTGTCTCTCTCTCTGAAATTCTGCTATCTGATATAACTTTGGACTTGCAAGTCGTTTTCTATTTTTTTTAACTGAAGAATGTCTCATACTGCCTTACCTCATATCTTCTTGTTATTTGTGAAAAGTTCTTCATTTTTCCTTTAGTTAAAGGATACACGAGGGGCACCTGGGTGGCTCAGTCGGTTGAGCGTCGGCTTCAGCTCAGGTCATGATCTCACGGTTCGTGGGTTTGAGCCCCGCATCAGGCTCTGTGCTGATAGCTAGCTTAGAGCCTGGAGCCTGCTTCAAATTCTGTATCTCTGTCTCTCTCTGACCCTCTCCTTCTTGCACTGTCTCTCTCTGCCTCTTAAAAATAAATAAAAGACATAAAAAAAAAAGGATACACGAAATTGGGCTTAGTAATATAACAACTAATCTTGAGCCAAATTTGAGCCAACCTTATTAACACAAACCAAATCTCTTCTATGTGTCTCCATCTTACAAGGACATGTTCTGAAATATGATAAGAAAAGCTATCCTTGAAGTATTTCTAGACAAATTAAAAGCAGGAAATACCAGAGATTTCATGTGCTGAACTCTCATGAGATTTACTGCCCAATTTAGCAGTTTCAGCATGAGCCTGGGATATGCCTCTGTACATTTTGATGTGAATTCCAAGTGGAGTGAACTTGTAAGGCTTTAAAAATTCATCCATCACTTAGCATTTCTTTGATTTGGGGTTCTATGCCACCATTAATCATAAAAATACAAGATCACTTGAAGTATGGCTACTGGGCTCCTCTGTAGAATTAATAGGGTATAAATGAACAAACCAATAAACAAATCAAGTTGATCTATGAGCATAACGATCCAGATTTAAGTCTAAAAGTTATTTAAAATTTTGTATTTTCTAATAATTTTTGGAATGGCTTAAATGTAGCATTCTCACGGGGGGCTGATGTGACTTTCTGGACTGCCTTACTCTCCTTCAATGAGGAAATTTAGCAGTAAATGTGGACTCTGAAGCCATATATGATCTCCCTTGTGTTTGCGGTGCCACACCCAGTATAGCTATCACCACATGCTTTATGCTCCTCTGACATCCTGGTCCCCATACTGTTAAGTCAGTGTAATAGGCAAAATATGACACGGGAAAATGTTTGTGGAACACACAGCTAATGGCCCAAATGGGAGGCAAGAGTTATTTTTATTTAGAAAATATGACTGTATAATTCTCTTATTTGAATTGGGATTGTAAATTTGAGCCCCACATTGGGTGCAGAAATTACTTAAAAATAAAATCTTTTTTAAAAAGTAAGGTATCAAAGTTAAAGCAACTTTAATTTTCTACTTTCTTGTCCTTTCTACTTTTTTTGTCTCTTAGAAAATACTCTTTATGAAATGCTGGTATTTGCAAATGTAAGTTTGAGAAAAAGTGACTCAATTGACAAACTAGAAACTTCGTCATCTTAAAATGTCTTTAAAATTTGCTGGTCTATAAAATCCAAAAGTCTAGGAATAACTGCCTTTTGAGATGATGATTAACTTCTTCTTTTGATATATATATTTTAATGCATGCTCCATGCTCAACACGGGGCTTGAACTCACAACCCTGAGATTAAGAGTTGCATGCTCTTGATGCAGGCATTGACTGAGCCAGCCTCAGTGACTGATTTCTTCTTACTGTGTCATCTAAGACTCTTCCTAGACCAGCTGTTTGTTTTTCTAACTTCATCCTTCACCACTTGAAGCACAGGAATTCTGGGAAGGAGACATAGCTAATGAGTTGCATCACACACTTCTACACTGTGCAATTCCTTCTATTTCTTGTCCTGGAAAATTCCTAAGTATCCTTTAAAACTCGGGGGGTAGGGGGAAATGTGACTTTCTTTGTGAAACCTTCCCTGACAACTCTATTTGGTCTCTCCAGGAAGAAGCTGGTCACTCCTTGTTTTTCTGTTCCCACTGCTTCCAGGTATAATATATGTAACCGGTTACATGATATCATAATGATGTGCTTGCTTGACTGCATGCTCCATAGGGGGTGAGATTCTTAGGTTAGGGATTTTTCATTTCAGATTTATTCTTTATTTACTGCATCTCAGCCAATGATAGACATATAGTAGGTGCATAATAAATATATGATTAAATTTTGGATAGATAGGTAATTAAATGATATCTTTCAATAATTTTGCTTTTTTTCATTTATTTAGTAGTTTATAAAGAGCTATTTAAATGCCTCTTATGAAATAGCGCTATTGGGTACCCAGATAGTTGCACAGTGTAAAATATAGGCTTTATTTGTGATTTGCATATAATCCAATTGGGAAAGACAAAGACTCCATATGGAAAATGTTATATCATCATTATAGAAAATGATCAAAGACCAGGGTAGCGTATGTTATATGTGAATGAATGGAGCCTAAGGTCAATGTTTTACCAGGAGACTTAAAGTTTATGTTGGCCAGAGTTTCAAGAAGGATGTGGGAATTGGCACAAATATTCTGAGCCCTCTGTGCTACGCAGCCAAGGCCACACAAAACCAAGGCTCTTGTTCTCTCTCAAAGCTGTTCCCTCCATCCATTTCACGACCCTTTGACTTGTCTGCCTGTTTATAGCCCTGCCTCATCCCTCATACTTGACACCCAGGACTGCTTTTCTGTCTCTGATCCTTCAGTTTTTCTTCCTCAACTGTAATCGATCCTTGCTGGTTGATTTTGCAGCCCTCCATAAAGGCCTAGGGTGAATAAGCCACCTGGTGTTTTCTAGTCCAATCCTTTTATTTTATTGACGAGAAATCTGAGACCCAGCAGTCACAACCCACCTGAGAGCCTCTGGCTATCATTAAGACTCTACCTCAAGTGTACTTTGTGTACGTATAGAGCATCTTCAAGATGCCCAAAGTAAATTAAAAGTGGGTCTCTCTGAATTGAGTTTCATAGCTTCCACAAAACCTTGCTCACTGACATGTTCACTTGAGAGCCAGGGACTGGTAACTTACTGCAGCAAGTGTGCATTAGATTTTCCCTCATACAAATTCTATGTGGTTTTGATTTTGTATTTCTCTTTTCATTAAAAATGTTGAATGTTAAATAGAAAATGTTGACAAAGAAGGCCATGACAAAACTTGACCATGAAACTTGTATCATGAAGTGGTCACCTGAGCTCTACACTGTACGTTGCCTGAGAGCCCCTGGCTTTCTCTGGATCTCCGTTGGCTCATAGGTAAATTTAGGGGAGGCGGGGGAGATAATCACTAAGGTATCTTCCAGCTTCTAAATCCTAAAATTATTTGCAGACATGTTATATTGAAATTTGTTTTTCATTTGTCTAGTAGTGCTCACTTGATTTTAAAAATTCATACTACACAGAAGGATTTAAAATAAAAACTGAGTGTTTTTGTTATCTGTGGACAGCCACCCCTCACACAGATGCATGCGCTTACACACACTGACAGCCACGCTTATAATTAGAAATGAGCTCCTTTTATCCAGACTCACTTGCGAGGACCTTTCAGATCAGTTTCCCTAAATACATAGAAAACAGGCTCCAGAAATACCTTTCATTCTTCCTAATTTAGCCTATGATAAGTGGTATACAAATATTAATAATTTGCAGAATTAAACTCCACAGACATTTGCAATTATTTGCAAGGAAATAACTACTTTCATTCCTAATTGCAATGAAGTAGAAAAAAGCCAAAGGTCATGTTCATCTTTATTCAAGTCTTTAGGTTTGCTTTATTTCTTTTTAAATCAACTTTCAAGGAGCATTTAAACATGATTTTGTTTAATTTAAGCCCATTTGTACTCTATTTATATTTACTGAGATGCAACAGAAGTCCCAGCTTTCCACTGTTTTGTTTTTTGTTTTTGGATGAAATCTTAGATGTTTAATGAACTTCAATATTTATATTTAGTTAAAGCTCTGCTATCATTTATAACCAGATGAGACAGCCAGGGGAAGATAAATTGATAATTTATTCCTCTTGCATTAGGGAAACAGTGCTTGTATTTACAATATGCTTAGCATAGCAATTCCCTGCCTAGCCTCCTAATATTTGTGTACATTTTATGGTAGAGTGTGACTTTCAAATTAAAAATGATTTGTTACAAGAATATTGACTGGGAAATGCATTCTGAGAGGAGATACAGAGGAGATGTAATGAGATTTTTCACCATTCTTAGCCCTGGGCTATTCAATAATTTTTCTTCTTTAAAGCTAAGAGGAAGAAAGGGGACCTCAAACTGAGTGGCAGATGTTAAGTCAGGAAATGGGAAACTGCGCCTTCCCCCGAGCTCCAAGTCATCTCCATGACCTCTGTGGCCTTGTTGAAAGGCTTTCTCTGAACTGAATGACAACATGGAGGCTGTGGGTAATATTCCAAATCAGAGAATGTGGGTGTGACTGGGAAGCCATGACCCTTGCCCTGAGTGGTAGTTCAGAACTAGGTTAGGGGCGAGGTGTGGAGGGCTTGGCAGCACTGGGTGGTCTGACAGGGTCTCTGAGGTCCTCCCAACAAGAGGACACCTAAGAGATTTATCCCTAGTGCTCCTACCCTGAGTCCTGCTCTGCAACTCTGGATCTGTCCTCCAAGCCTTCCTTCAGCATATCCGATTATTCCAGGAGTCAGGAAACATTTGACCCACATGTTTTCCCGGGTCAGTATAGGCATGCAAACATAGGCAAATGTAGAATGTGTTAGAAAACCATTCCCACCTCCTACTTCAGGGCATATACACAGTGGTGTGTCTCCTGCAGAAATAGAACACAAATTGGTATGGGCTTAAGTGACAGAAAAAGTGCTTCTGAGAGTAGGGTCTTCCCCCCACCTCTGCTAAAGCTTTATTGAGATATAATTCACATATAACACTGTGTAAGCTTAAGATGCTACAATGTGAGGATTTGATACGGGTACACACTGGGAAATGATTACCACAATAACACATTCATCATCTTACATAGTTACTTTGTGTGCATGTGCTTGTGTGCATGCACACAGGTGTGTGTGTGTATGTGTGTGGTGAAAACTTTTAAGATGGTGCTCTCAGTGGCTATGATTGTTACACATTGTGCTATTAAAAAATACATGTGCTATTAAAAAATACCAATGAGGGGGCACCTGGGTGGCTCGGTTTAGTGCTTAACTCTTGATTTCAGCTCAGGTCATGATCTTGCAGTTCGTGATCCCCACATTGGATTCTGCACTGACAGTGCAGAGCCTGCTTGGGGTTCTCTCTCTCCTTCTCTTTGCCCCTCCTCTGCTTGTTTTTCACTCTCTCTCTCTCTCAAAAATAGATAAATAAACCTTTTTTTTTGGATAAATAAACTTTAAAAAGTTAAATAAAAATACTGATGGGAAGAAAAAGATCTACTCTCTTAGCAACTTGCAAAAGCATGATACAGCTTTGTTCACTGTAGTTGCCATGCTGTACATTGCATCCCCAAGACTTCCTCATCTTAGAACTGAAAGCTTGTTTTGTACCCTTCAGTTCCCTTTACCCGTTCCTCACCTTCTTCACCACCACCAGTCTTTTTTGTTTCTATGGGTTTGGTTTCTTAGTTTTTTTAATTAAAATTATTTATTGATTTTGAGAGAGAGTGCACACACATGCAAGTTCATGTGCATGAATGGGGGGAGGGCAGAGAGAGAGAGAGAGAGAGAGAGAGAGAGAGAGAGAGGGAATCCCAAGCTCTCTCAGCACAGAGCAGGAAGCAGGCTTGATCTCACAAGGGATCATGACCTGAGCCAAAAATCAAGATTGGGCAGGCTTTACTGACTGCGCCATCCACATGCTCCAAGTTTTCTTTTTTAGATTTCACATATAACTGAGGTCATACAATATTTGTCTTTCTCTGTCTGACTTATTTGAATAGAGTTTTTTTTAAGGTAGAACTTTTTATGCCAGTTTAAGTACTGCAACAGTTAATGAAATAACACAATCGTGATTTCAACCTTTTAGTAGGAAGTTTAAGAAACATTTTGCTTTTATGTGTTTTTTAGAAGATGCCAGTTCCCAAGACTAAGTGTTTTTTGTCTTCCTCATTAAACTTTGTTCATTTTCTCAAAACGGGCATCTTTTACAATTGATCATGCACTGAGTCCCTTCTCCCTCTGATGCACTAGCCTAATTTGCATGACCTTTTGTTCTTTTAGCATTGCTTATTAACCTAGTAAACCTGGTAATATGTGCCTTTTAGCAGCTTTCCCCGAACCCTCCTATGTGTAACCCACTGCCAAGCCGACAGAAATGATATTTATCACATCCGGGCAGGTTTTCACTGCTGATAAGAATCAGCTCTCTAGAGAGCAGACCTGGGGAAGTCACTGAGCTGTTTCTCTGAAGAGAAGAAAATGTGGAGCATGCAGACCGCTAAAAAGATGAATCAGCATGCATTCCCAACCACCATAAAGAGACAGGCTAACTCTGTGAGAGAAGTGGGTGCTTCAGGAGGGGAGAAGGAGAAAAGGAGGCAGAGTCAGGAGAAATGAAATGCTTTAGATCTCCGAACGTGGCACAGTGACTTTATTTGCAGATGGGACAAGGCCATTGGCTACTAGGAAGTTTCTCAAGGCATAAGCTATGATTTTTCTCTGAATGGTTACTGTTGATATTTGGAGAGAGGATGAAGTACATTCCATCCTCAAGGGGATGAGATTTATTCCAGGAAGCCTCCCTCTGGTCGCTGACTGGCATATTTTGATCAGAATATTAGTCAATTTGTCCTTGTTTATTCATCTGTCAGTAGGGAAATAATAACCAGCATCATTCCTGTTGGGGTGTGTGGGTTGTGTGTGGGTTGTGTGTGTGAGTGTGTGTGTGCACAGGAAAGGCACTGATGGACTAGAAAAAGGAGGCATTAGAGGCCCAGGAGGGGGAAGTAAAGTGGAATAGGAGTTGGTCATGATGAAACACTGGAATGAAAGCACTTCAGAGTCAAAGTTTTAGGGTATGCCACGTGGTAGGGTACGGCCAGGGCAAATGGGGAGCAAAATCACTGGCAAGTAGAGAAGCATCAAGCCAAGGTGTTAAGGTTTGCCTCCCTAGAGTTATAGGAGAAAAAAGATAAAGGCAAAAACCCAAACAATACAGAAAGGTGTAAAATGAAAAGTAGAAAATTTCCATTCCAACTCCCCACTCTTTATGACACTATGGAGATGTTCGTTATTAAAAATACATCCATTTTGGTGATGTTGGAAGTCAGTGCTTAGCCCTCGAAAGGGGCTTAAAGCTAGGGTACCAGGGCTCTTTTACCCCCTTGCGCTCCCCCACGGTCCTCTGTTAAGTTTCTCCTGTTTCACATATGAGGGAAAACATATGGTATCTGTCCTTCTCTGCCTGACTTATTTCACTTAGTGTAATACCCTCAAGTTCCATCCATGTTGCTACGAATCGCCAGATTTCATGCTTTCTCATTGCCGTGTAGTACTCCATTGTATATGTAAACCACATCTTCTTGATCCATTTATCAGCTGATGGACATTTAGGCTCTTTCCATGATATGGCTATTGTTGCAAGTGCTGCTATGGACATTGGGGTACATGTGCAGGGCTATATTTTTTGATCCAGGTGCTGGTTATACAGTTGTAGTGAGTTTGTGAAAATTCATTAAACTTTTTATTAATGTTTTTTGTCTATATCATACTTAAAGTAAACAGTTTATTTACTTAAGCAATATTTATTTTAAATATTTGAGAATTACAGTAAGGTATTAAGAATATTGCAATAAATACAAACATCCATAGACACACTACCCAGTTTAAGAAACAAAATGTTACAGGGGTGCCTGGCTGGCGCACTCAGTAGAACATGTGCCTCTTGATCTCAAGTTCTACACTGGGTGTAGAGATTACTAAGAAAAATAAATAAACTTTTAAAATAGTTTAAAAAGAAATAAAGTGTTACAAAAATCTGGTGCATCATTAGCTGGCATATGCCCTACTCCCATCTCCAGATAACTACTACCTTTATTTTATGATTTTTCTTTCCCATATATTTATACTTTTACCAGACATATATGTATCCCTAAACAAGGTCTGTACAGTTCTGAAGGTTTCATTCTATATCTATCTCTCTGCAACTTGTCTTATTTGAAAAAATAATGAAGTGAAATTTATATAACATGTAAGTAGCCATTTTAATGATACAATTCAGTGATGTTTAGCATTCAGTTTTGTGAACTACCAGCGATCTCTAGTTTCATAACTTTTTCATTTCTCCATAAAGCACCTCATTCTCATTAAGAAATCACTCCCCATTTACCCATCCTCTCAACCCCTAGCAAATTCTATTCCTGTCTCTTTGGATTTGCTTGTTCTAAATATATCTACGTGAAAGGAACGGTACAACATGTGACTTTTGCTGTCTGCCTTCTTTTACTTAGCATATATTTTCAAGATTTGTCTGAGTTGTACAGGAACACGTTCCAATATTTCATTCATTTTCGACGGAAACCATTTCCTTAATGGCCAATGATGTTGAACATCTTTTTATGTATTTGTTGGGCCATTTGTCTATCTTCTTTGGACAAATATTTATTCAAATACTTTGCCCAGTTTTTAATTGGGTTGTCTTTTTGTTATTGAATTGTGAGAGTTCTTTATATATTCTGGATACTAGACCCTTAACAGATATATGATTTGCAATTATTTTCTCCCATTCTAAGGTTGCCATTTCACTTTTTAATAGTGTCTTTTCATGCATAAAAGCTTTTAATTGTGATGAAGTTAGATTTATCATTTTTTCTTTTGTCTCTTGTGCTTTTAGTGTCATATCTAAGAAGGCTTTCCCTAAGTCATGAAGATTTGCTCTCATATTTTTCTTAAGAATTTTATGATTTTAGCTCTTACATTTACACATATGGCCTATTTTTAATAAATTTTTGTGTATGTTGTAAGGAAGAGGTTCAACCTCATTTGTTTGTATGTGGCTACCCAGTTGTCCCAGAATCATTTGTTGAAAAGACTCTTCTTTCACCAGTGAATTGTTTTACCCCTCGTTGAAAATCAATTTATTATCCCTGTGCCAATGCTGCATAGTCTTGATTACAACAGATTTGCATTAAAATTTGAAATTGGGAAATCTGGATTCTCCAACTTTGTTCATCTTTTTCGTTTTTAATATTTATTTATCTTTGAGAGAGAGAAAGACAGAGCACAAGCGGGGGAGGGGCACAGAGAGAAGGAGACTCACAATCCAAAGCAGGCGCCAGGCTCCAAGCTGTCAGCACAGAGTCTGATGCGGAGCTCAAACTCGTGAATTGTGAGATCATGACCTGAGCTGAAGTCAGATGCTTAACTGACTGAACCACCCAGGCGTTTCTGTTTGTCTTTTTCTAGAATGTATTGGTTATTTCAGATCACATGAGTTTCCATGTAAATTTTAGAATCCACTTGTCAATTAAAAACCCACCTGGAATCTTAAAACAGATTGTGTCAAATCTATAGACCTAGATTTATAGATTTATATTTAGATCTATAGATTTGGGGGGTATTGCCATCTTAACAATATTAAGTCTTCAATCCATGAACTTGGAATGTCTTTTTATTTATTTAGGTCTTTTCTAATATCTGTCAATAATGTTGCATGTTTTTAGAGTAAAAGTTTTATACTTCTTTGTTAAATTTATTCATAAATATTTTATTCCTTTAATTTCACTGTTAGTTTTTTTAATGCTTATTTATTTTTGAGAGAGAGAGAAAGAGAGAAAGACAGAGTGTGAGTTGGGGAGGGGCAGAGAGGGAGATAGAATCTGAAGCAGGCTCCAGGCTTTGAGCTGTCAGCACAGAATCCAATGCGGGGCTTGAACCCACAGACAATGAGTTCATGACCTGAGCTGAAGTCAGACAATTAACTGACTGAGCCACCCAGGTGTCCCTTACTTTTGGATTTTTCGCTGCTGGTGCATAGAAATACAACTGATTTTTGTATATTAATCTTGTTGATGAACATGTTTATCAGTTCTAGTATTTTTAGTGGATTCCTTAGGATTTTCTTTATACAAGGGAACGTCACTTGCAAATAGGTAACGTTTTATTTTTTTCTTTTCCAATCTAGATGCCTTTTGTTTCATTTCCTTGCCTAATTATCCTGGCTCTAACTTTGCTGCAAAGTTGAGTAGAAATGGCAACAGTAGACATCCTTCACTTATTCCTGATCGTGGGGGAGATTTCATTGATCTATGTGTTAATATTTATTAAAGTTCTCCTTTCTGCTTGCTTTATGTTTAATTTGCTCTTACTTCTAGTCTTATTCTTTAAGTGATTAGGTTAGCTATAGTAGATATTTTTATTTTCTAATATATGCATTTAAAGCTACAAATTTTCCTCTAAGCATTGCTTAGCTCCGTCCCACAAATTTTGATATTTGTATTTTCACTTAATTAAAAGTATGTTTAAACTTCTCTTGAGATTTCTCTTTGACCTATGTGTTATTTAAATTTTTTAATGTTTATTTGTTTTTGAGAGAGAGACAGAGTGTGAGCAAGGGAGGGGCAAGAACTTAAGAACTGTAAGATCACGACCTGAGCCGGAGGCGGATGCTTCACTGACTGAGCCAGTAGGTGCCTCTGACCAATGTGTTCTTTAAAAGCGTGTTCTTGAGGGAGCACCTGGGTGGCCCAGTTGGTGAGCATCCGAGTTCAGCTCAGGTCATGATCTCGTGGCTTGTGGATTCAAGCCCTGCATGGGGTTTTGTGTTGACAGCTCAGAGCCTGGATCCTGCTTCGGATTCTGTATCTGTTTCTCCGTGTGTCCCTACCCACCCACGCCTGCACCCGCCAACTTGTGCTCTCTCTCTCTCTCTCAAAAGCAAACACATTTTTTTAAAGTGTGTTCTTGGGGCACCTGGATGGCACAGTCAATTGAGCGTCCCACTTGGGCTCAGGTCAAGATCTTGTGGTTCTGTTAGTGTGTTCAAGCCCCACATCGGGCTCACTACTGTCAGCCTGTGAGCCCGAAGCCTGCTTCAGATCTTCTGTCTCCCTCACTTTGCCTCTCCCCACTTGAGCTCTACCCCCTACCTCCCAAAAAGTGTGTTCTTTAATTTCCAAATATTTGGGAATTTTCCAAATATCTTTCTATTACTTTTTTTTTAAGTTTAATTTTGTTGTGGTCTGAGAACATAGATTGTATGATTTCTATTACTTTAAATATGTTAAGGTTTTTTTTATAGCCCAGACTATGGGATATCTTAGTGAATATTCCATGTGTGCTTGAGAAGGTGTGTATTCTGTTATTGTCAGGTGAAATGTTCTAGAAATTTCAATCACAAGTTAGTTGACTGTGATGTTCAGGTCATGTATATTCTTACAGATCTTCTGCTTACTTGTTTTATTGATTCTTGAGACAGGAATGTTGAAGTCTTGAAGTCTAATTGTTAGCTGGTCCATTTCTCCTTTCGGATATATTAGGCTTTTGCTTCATGTATCATAAGAGTCTGTTGTTGGGTGAATACACTTTTAAGATTTTCATGTCGTCTAGGAAACTTTGTTTCCTTATGTAGTGCCTATTTTTATCCCTGATAGGTTCCCTTCTTCTGAAATCTACTTTAACTGAAATTAATGTAGCTATTCCAGTTTTCTTTAGTATTAACATGGTATATTCCTCTCCATCTTTTTATTTTTAACCTATGAAGTTTTATTTAAAGTAGGTTTATTATAGACAGCATATAATGTATGTTTCAGTGTATATATATATTACTATATGGATTATCAATATATCTATAGCTTCTATCTATGTAAAAATATACAACTGATTTACTTTCCTGACATTTTTTTCTAATGAAGTGAAGGTAACTTTATAATAGTCACAATAGTTGTTTTCTAAAGCCATTTACTTCAGGAACACTTACTTAATATTGAACATCCTGGGCTGAGACTTGATTATGTGGCTAAGGGGCCAAAAGAGTTCAGAAAAATACAATGATGAAAAAGGAGACTTCTGAGTGTCAGGAAACTTTAAATTCAGAGTAAATTGCTTCACTGTATGTGGTGATTATGTCCCACAGAACACCGATTTATTAGAGGAGATGAAGTTCAACACTCTTGATTCATAGATGAGGAATCTGAAACCCAAACTAAGTTTCCATATGTCAGATCATGTTTTCCTTGTGCTTTTGGCAGAGCAGACTAAGTTACATTATTACACTGTTTCTGTGATTGCTTTCCCAGGAAGATCCATCCTACCAGCTACATAGATTGCTGCTCCCCAGGGGCCATGGGCTGAAGAGAGAAGCTGCTTTCTGGGGCAGAGGGTGGGCGGGCACTGTAATAAATAAGATGTCTCAACCTGGAGCTGCGCTCGCTCGGTGGATCTCATCTCTCTTTTGTCTATTTCTCAACATTCTTTTTTTTATTTTTAAGTTTGTTTATTTATGTTGAGAGTGACAGAGACAGCGCAAGTGGGGGAGGGGCAGAGAGAGAGGGAGAGAGAGCGAATCCTAAGCAGGCTCTGCACTGCTAGCACAGAGCCCTACGTGGGGCTCGAACTCATGAACCGTGAATTCATGACCTGAGCCAAAACCAAGAGTCAGACGTAACCAACTGAGCCACCCAGGCGCCCCTATTTCTCAACATTCTTGTGTTAATTTTCAGATCTTGCAACATTGAATCTTGAATTAAAATTTCCAAATTGTATTTACTAATTCAATTTAGATTACTGTTAGAAAAACTGGCATTCTCTTTGTTTCTGGGCACCTTATCTTCTGGCTAGGAGAATTTGCTTGTGTAAATGACTATCGCTTGCCAATGCACAGCTGACATTGCAGACTTGCCTTCTCTGGGCACTTATTAATAAGAGCTTAAGAACTTCAGGGTCAGTTTGATTTGATTTAATTTATTTTTTATTTTTTTATTTTTTTAACATATGCAATTATTTTCCGTCATTTACAATACAGTAGTTACAATGATACTCCAAACAGAAAAGCAAAGTAGAAAATCAAAACCCCCACTTCTATTTCATGTAATTAGACTTATACAGAAAAAAAAATCTGGGGGCGCCTGGACGGCTAAAGCCTCTGACTTCGGCTCAGGTCGTGATCTCATGTTCGTGGGTTCGAGCCCAGCGTCGGGCTCTGTGCTGACAGCTCAGAGTCTGGAGCCTGCTTCCAATTCTGTGTCTCCCTCTCTCTCGCCCCTCCCCCTCTCTTGCTCACTCTCTCTCTGTATCAAAAATAAATAAAACATTAAAAAAAGAAATCTAAAAAATCTAAAATTTAAAAATAAGGATTTGAATTACGCCAAGCTCTAATGTCTTCCTAAATATATTTTAACGTTTTAAGAACTCTTTCTATAGTATTTTTAATGTCTTATCCTAATCTTCCACGATGCCCTCAAATTAAAAAAAAAAACAAACCTTTAATTTAGAGAAAGCAACCACCAAATATTTATAGTATGCTTTTCTTTTCAAATGTTTAAATTGTCAGTTGTATTTCAGGTGGTTCTTAATTTATCCAAAAGGACTTGTCAGTCTGTGCTATTACAGGGGCTCCTCACAGTACAAGTAGAATGACAGCGTTAGTATGTCTTTCCATTTTGCAGAAACTCCATTTATTTAAAGTGCCTTTAGTAGGATTCTGGGACTTCTCTGTAGGTTAACAGTGGGGCTCCCACCATTTAGAATTCTTTTCTCCTAATGAAAGACGTCTGAACCCTTGAACTCTGTCAGGGACTTAGGCATGTTCCCTGGGCCTGATTTTCATCCTCAGAAAATGGAGGTCAGATACATGTCAAGAATAAAGGAAGGGTCAGATTAGAGTACTTAAAGACTTTGTACATAGCCAGATGACATTAATGTGTTGACCATAGACTCTCGAAACTGCTAGGCATTTGGTACGGGGGTGAACTAACAAATGAATGAATAAGTAAATAGTGAGTAAAAATGACAGCAAATATTCAGGGAGGCAATTAATTATATGCATGGTAAAATGTTTTACTTTTAGTGTGCTTGCCTGGGATTAATGGAGATTGTTAAAAAATATATAACACTTCCCCAATGTGCTCCTTTTCCAAGGGACTAAGGCAGTATAATTGGGTAATGCATTTTCATAAAGAAATGACTCTTGGTGATGCTAAATTAGGATTATAAGAATTTCATCAGTTCTTATAAAAATTGGCTATGATTATGACCACTGTACTTGATGGTAGTATCTATGAATCTCATATCAAATTTTCACCCTTACCTTCATTTGTATAGTTTGATGAATATGTGAAACAGCATAAGGGTGAAAATCATGTGTGTGTTCTATCCATGTAATTATAAGTATAGTGGGTTTATGAGTTCAGATGTGTAAGACATGCCATTTTCTTTATCATCTTTTACTCAGCTTCTGACTTTTGGTGTTCTTTCCATTAGATTGACAGAAAAAGGGCATCCTTTTTCCTCTTCCGGGGACGGAGTCTGTAGGTCTTCAGAATGGTCCAACGTTTGACATACTGTCCTACAATACAGCCTCTAACAAAACTAGGCTGTCCCGAACTCCGGGTAACAGAATCGTTTACCTTTATGCCAAGAAGGTTGGGAAAGCACCACAATCTGCCTGTGGCGTGTGCCCAGGCCGACTACGAGGCCTTTTTTTTTTTTTTTTTTCTCGCAGGGCAGTGCGATGTTTAATAACGATAAAAAGGTCTGCTGAGAGCCGAGGCCCAGGCCCACCCTCTGCCGCAAACCCCAGACGGGAAGAGGGCCCTATGAAGTTAACAGGTTTCAGTAAGTAGTAGTAGAAAGGCGGCCGAGGCCCCTGAGACTAGCCTGGTGGGCGAGGGAAGGCAGCCGCGTGCTTCCCTCGGGCCGGCTGCGCA